>CM053786.1:386296091-386338591 GCA_028749045.1 Cupressus sempervirens
TTGCCCTTACAATATAATGTTTAATGACATGGAGGAAGATTTATCCTTCCAAATGAATTACATAATGATATGTCCCTCTCTTGATACCATGCAATAATAAGAGAACTTCTTTTTACATCACATTAACAAAAATGGAGACTTAACATCACAACTCAATATGAGATGGCATGGAAAATATTGATCTCTTAACTACACTTTATTTTTCAACATTTCCAAGGGTGAAACCCTAATTTCTTCAAAGGGATCCATCTTTACAACCCTAAAAAAGAACACACAAAAAAAAAAAGAACCATGGGTGCTCTCCACCCAACCATAGGCCTCGAAACAAACCACCCCTGCACTAGGGGAAAAAGGCTCAAACTAGGTTTCATATAAAATCTTGCAAATGAATATACCTTACATTTCAAAACTTGAACAATTCCATCCCAAGGATATTTCATAAAAGGTTCACCAATGGAACCATAAACGTAGGGCAATGGCATGCTTTTCAATGGAGATTTTCTATATCAACCAATACCTGCAATAAACAAAATTTCATGCCCTTTAGGGGCTTTCACCAAATATCAATTTCATGCCCTTTCAGGGCTTTCACAATCATCCTCCAAACACACTACCATCAATTTTATCTCTCCTAGAGTCCATACTCCATAAAACTCCCTTTATACATCATACTTCCCTTATCACCCCCAACAAGATATGAATGATTATGGCATACAATGGAGCTCATACTCTATGGTTCTCAATACATTTTCAAGCCCGAATAACCCCTTCACCCTGGACTTCCCTTCCCAAAGGGTGAGTGAAGCCCTCACACCCATAACAACACTCATGCAAAAAATCATGGAAGACCAAAAACAAGAAAACAATGGAAATTCAAACTACATGCTCATCACAACATCACACAACATGATACAAGATGATACCACACATTTCGCATATAATGGCATTCTCACTAACTACATTCTCATAAATGTAATACCAAGATTTAAATTTAAAATGGAAGCAAATAACTACATGGCAAGAACACCAACCTTGAATACCTTTGCAAGATGGAAATGAAAGGTTGTAGAAGAGATCCCTCCAAGCTTCAAAATCCTATTTGTCTCTAAAGCTAGAGAGTGGGTAGGCAACCCACTAATTTCATCCCCTGTCCTCTAAAAAGGATCCCAAAACCCCCACTATCTAAAAATGGTCATGAGATGAGCTGCTTTTTCTTAAACCCTTGTCTCCTTCTAAAAATATACAGTTTACCAACTAATAAAGTGTGGAAGAAGTCATGCGAGACCCCAATTTTCGAATTGCTTTGAAAGTGACTTGTTTGGAGGGTTTCCAAGGTCATCTAGGCCTAGTAAAGGTTAGATTTAGAACCCTAACCCATACTACTATCATGTGGGCACTTATTTTTCACCATGGTAACCCACTAGGACCACTTTTTGATCCCCAAAAGTTAATGGTAAGTTGGGATTTGAACTTCAATGGATAGGGACTTATCCTAACATTTCTCAATGTGAGGTTAACTTGGATACTATGTTGGGGTTATGTTTAGGTTAGGTTACTTTCCCAAAACCCTAAATGCCAAGTCATTTCCACATGAAAAAAATAAGTGTCAAGTGACACAAATACAACATATTAAATTTAAAATGACTTATCTCCAATAATACATGCATTCAAATATCACCCACATACCATTCACATTATGAAATAAAACACATTACAAAGAGTTCTGAATCCTTCCACAAACCCAACCTCGGCCATGCCATGTTTCGCATGAGTTTGAGCCTTGGTCCCCTATTAAATCCCATGGTCAAATTCCTACACACTAAACCCAAGCATTAGTAGTCCAAGAAAATCATATAAGTAATATATAAATAAGTGCAATAAATTTCTTTCACATTCAACATTAGGCTTGCATATTTCATCATTCCAATTAACTTTCCCTTTTCTAATAATTTTCATATAAAAAATTCAAAACATTAAAATACCAATCCTTGTGTATCAACATTGATTCTTATGTAACATGGTTAGATTAACATTTTGAACAACCTCATAATCTATTTTCTATCATAGTGATGAAATATTGAATCCATGACTATTAAGTTACAAGGCATGTGACTTGGGTTCATTTCAATATCTAAATCTATCCTTTAGCATTAATTTCCACTTGAACATTACAATTTGACATTTCAAGTATTTCTATAATTTAGTTTCCATTAAAGAAATTGAAATAGTTTAGAACATGAAATGAAATCACTAAATATATCAATTAGGTCCTAATATGCAGAAATAAGTGTGCATCATCAAAATGCAGATATTAAAATGACATAGCCCTATAGTCTCAAAAGTGTATCAAAACATAAAATTAGAAGTATCATAATGCAAATATGTTATCTATACTATGACGGTTTGGGTGAGGCCTCACATGCCAACCACTGGTGCCACCATTGGGAAAGTGGTGGCGGGAAGCCTGGGAATGTAGCATATGTGAGTGGTGGCCTGAAGTACTCTGCCCCTACTGGTGTGGTATCAACAGATGCATCCTAGGGAACTCTGGCAATAGTACATGGGGTATTGCCCTAGTGATTGAGGATTTCTTGAACGTGGGCCACCTCTAGGGCTACCTTGTTTTCTTGTACTTGAATCTACATCATTACATTATTACAAATCCATGCCTTAGTGTACATAGAAATATTTATATCAAGAAAATTGTGAGCGAAAAGAACAACATTTCTATCTTTCCACAGATTAAATGAACCTCCATTCTAAAAATATGCCAAATCTGGGTAAATTTTCTAGGGATCCTGGAGGAATCACCCTGTAGTGCCTGCCCCTAGTTCAAATTCTATTATAATTGTCAAATTCTTTTAAGATAATTTTATGCTTTGATTAGTTTAGAGATACTGGATTTACAATATTATGATATTATTTCATGTTTTGGATTACATATATATATATATACTTGTTGATTTCATTTCACATGATGTTAATGATGTCTTAATGATCCTAGTTAGTAAATATGGTTTCTTTCATAAAAATGTTAACATGATGTCTTTAATGATGATTATGTTGTATTGATAGAGATGCATTATTATATGTACGCATTTGATGTTAGACTTTTGATTTTTACAATACTTACCCCATACTTGCATGTGTATGGTGTGCGTGTTTGTTTTATCTTTCTCTCTTACGTGTTTGATGTGGTTAAGGGAGGGAGTCGTAGTCACCTGCTAGTCGGGATCTACACGATGAACCACTCCTCGCCATTGTCTGTTTGGTTTAGATATATTATATACATGTACATGCTCATCTTTTATGCAGGATGTAGGTACCGGGCATCGACTTCCCTGAATTGCCAGGATGAGCGTGCCCTATTACAAATACTCAAATGGTGAGAATGGGAAGATAATGATCAGGTCCAATCCTAGCCATAAGCCTATAATACTTGTCCTGCAAGGAGGACTCGTAACAGACTGTCTACCCTTTTTAAAACTCGTGAGTATTTTTGTGTGTATGTTGTTTTGTGAGTGTTTGATGTATTTTCTATTAATTAAGTCTAATTAATAGATTAAATTAATAATTTAATTTAATGGAAAATTATTATGATATTATGAATATTTAATTATATTTAATTAATTGAGAAATTAATTAAATATAAAGAATTGAATTGGAAGATAAAAGTTTTAAGATTAAATTTAGAACGTAATAATTTTTATTAATTTAATAATAATATATTTAGAGTTCATTTTTAAATAAATGCTAAATATTATTGTTATTTAAGTTAATAAATATTTATCAAATTAAAACGTTCAAAAATATATTAAAAAGGAAAAAAGATATTAATTTATGGAAAAGATTTAAGTTTGCATGAATGAGTTTTAAATATAAGAGATTAATTTAAAAGATAAAAACATGTGAACTTGAATAAAAGTATTTTAATAAAGTACGCATGAGATTAAAATTATAAATTAACTTTAAAAGCAAAGTCAAAGTGGAAAGTTAAATAAAGTAATTTAACAATTCACTTAAAGTGCATGAAGGATTAATAAAAGAATATCTTAATTAAAAGAAAATTAATTGTGCATGAATGAATTAATTAAATAAGAGAGAATTAAATATTGGAGATAAAAGTTAAAGTTTAAATTTAGAACTTGATTATATTTATTTAATTTAATAATAATATATTTAGAGTGCATTTTTAAATAAATGCTAAATATTATTGTTATTTAAGTTAATAAATATTTTATCAATTAAGTTTCTAAAAATGAAATTAAAAGTGAAAAGATATTTAATTATCATAAAGATTATAGTTCGCATGATTTATGCATGAGTTGAAAATAAAAGAAATTAATTGAAAGGATTAAACATGAGAAATTAATAAAGATATTTAATCACATTAAGTGTGCATGAGATTTATAAGTTATAAATTGATTAAAATAGAAGTTGAGTGGAAATTAAATAAAGAGGTTTAATAATCCATTTAACGTGCATGAAAATATGAAAGATAAGATAAATAAAGGTTGATTTTAGAGTTAACAAGATTGATCAAGAGACCTCTCGGGTAAACGCACAATTAGTGCCCCGATTGTACGAAGAGAACTCCTTATCAATTTGAGGGTTCATTTTTCAAGGGGGATTTTTGGGAGACAAGTTTGAGAACACACACAAGTTTATGGAGAGCAATTCGAAGGGTTTGGAAAGAAACGAATTTTACGTGGCTTGAAAGATTTTGCTTGCGGTAGGAATTTTGCAGAGGTTAGCATCAGATCCAGGTAGGATCTCCTGGTTTAATTGTATAGTAGTTGTGCTCTTCAAACTTCTGTCTGCTCCGTGTTTTTGGCATGTATTGTTTTTCTGGTATGCAATATTGTTCTTGTTTGAGAAATATCTGTACATGACTTAGATGGGGTAGTTCGCTGAGTATATTTTAGGGAATTGTATTTTAATATGAATAAGATTGAATAAGAAATCAAACAAATACGAGAATCTATTGGATATTGAAATTGGGTTTGAGATTTAAAAGATAAATGTTCTCCCTTTTCAATAAATTTTAAGAACGAAAATTAATTTGGGAAAAAGTTTCTAATGAAAAGAAAAATTTGAATTAAAAAATTAGAAAGGTTAAACTTAATTTTCTCATTGGGATAATTATGTAAATGTCATATATATATATATATATAATTGTGAAATTGTGAAATGTGGTTCATTAATTTTTTTAAAATAAAATAAAAATTATAAAATTATGAAGTAATTCTTAAAATTCACATATAATAATTCATAAATAAAATTACATAAAAATAAAATAAAATCAACAAATATTATAAAACCACTTACCTTTTCATTGGTCGGCGGACCTGCTGATGCAAGGAGCCGCACGACTTCTTTTAAGGGCCGATTGTTTAGTTTGTTAAAATATATTATAAACAATAAATTTGGGTGGGCGGGATTATACTCCACCGCACCCGTCTTACCATATATTGGACATCGCTGTAGTACGCGACAGGCCTGATACAAGTCGCACGACAGTGACAGGTGTTATCAGTCACACGACACCATTTTGAAGACAGCGATTTTAAATCGCTTTATAACAATTGATTCGTATTGTTATGTATGTTAAAGTTTTAATATTAATATTAATTAATAATATTTATAATAAGATTTCAATATTAATTAATTAACAATGTTTATTATTAAGATTTTAATATTATTTAAGTTTAGTTATTAATAGATTTTAATAATAATTATTAATTTAAATAATAATGCTTTTAGAATATAGTTATTATTTAATGAAATTATTTGATTAATGACTTGTAATTATTAAGAAATTTACATAAAAATAAATAAATTTATAACTATTAATTTAATTAATTAATTGTAATTTAAATCAAGTTAATTGATAATTGATGTTATTCAATGAAATTTCAATTATCGATAATACTGATCTTAATAAATTGTACATTATTTACTGTGAAATTAATAAGTATTATTCCAATACTTTGAATAAACAATTTCCTTTGTTTACTACTCAAATCGATTTCGAATAATTGTACCTATTGTTTAAATTAAGAATGGGATCACTTGTAGAATAAACTGAGATTTCATTCACTTGAAACATACATGGAACACAAAACTGAAAACTTTATTTTTGACTTTATTGTGTAATCTCAAATCAAACTCAAACTATGAAATTATACTGTTTGCTTGTACTATCTATGCTTTTGGATTTTGGGGTTGTTTAGATCTTGACCAGTCTAGGATGTACACCAGAGGCTTTGTCGGATTTCTTTGATACTATTTATGTGACTAGTTGTTATGATGAGTTTTGTGATTCAAATTGAGATTATATTTATGAGGTTTATCTTGTGGAGCTTTTATGTGTTCTTGGATGAGAGAACCATCTTATTATCAGGTTGCCTGTTAAAGAACTGAGTTTGATCATTATGGGTGTTGTGGTATGGGACACAACTAAGTTTCTATGTGCTTAGGAGAGGTTGTCTAGGTATGTGACTTGGGAGTGGCTTGCATAGGGGTCCGGGACCCAAAGTGGTCAGTACCAGGGGAACCTAATGCAAGTTATGTAATAAGTGATAATCTAGTAAGTAAAATTTATGGGGGGAAACACACTAAAAAGATAAGTTAGAGATATTTGATCTACCCATGCCTTGAGTGCTTGTATAGACTAAGGATGGGAATGAGATGAGTGCCTTGTCTTCTTGAGAGGGCTTTCTAGTTTCTATATGTGTGATGTTGAGGGTTCGGGGTTCATAGTAACCAGTCCAGGGTAACTCAACGCTTGAGGGTCTGGGGTCTATTAAGAGATCAGTCCAGGGTAACTCAAGCAGCCATGTGATGACACTCCCTAGTATGTAGCCTAAGTCTCCTCTATAGATTTTGTGTACCTCTGGTGGTGTATCTATTGTCGGATGTGTTTATTGTGGTTACTTACTTTCATTGATGATGATTGGGGATTCATGAATGTTGTACTTTTGACATGTGGCTTTTGACTTGAGATGATTATCTTTCATTGGCTTTATCTTATGATCTTGGTATTTGGTTTATACTTGGCTTGTGTATGATGTTTGGTTATGTGGTGTCGGTACTGGATTGAGTGTTCTTACTTTTGGATTATTTTATCTTCTTTAGTAGCATGTGTTACCTTTGAGATAGTTGTGGCCTTTAGAAGTTCCATGCCTAGGAATGTTTTATGTTTGATTAGCCATATGTGGATCGTTCATTAACTTCCCTGCACGGTGGGAGTGGAAGCCTGACTAGGTAACCACGCGGTCGGGAGGTAGTGTCTTCTTACCATTTGGGTTCCCCTTCACATTGCCAGCTGTTGGAGGTTCGTTGCAGAAGAAGTACCTTTATCATTCTTATTTCTTATCGCAGAGACTTCATTTCAGATGATGTATATATGTTATCATGTATTCTGTTGTACAATATCTATTTTCACATACCCTGCGACATGTGCAGTGGATGTTATTGATTGGATGCACTTTCATTGTATTGTTTATACTTATGCATTTGCTTATGCAATCTTGTATTGGTTATTTCTTTATGATCATGAGACATTGTACTTGGAAACTTAAACTAATTAATTTAAAATTATTAAATGTGACTCAACGTAAAGGAACCTTTGAGGAATTGAAACTGTATCTATATTTGCATATGTGTATTTGATGTGTATGTTCATATTGCTTCCGCATTAATGTTATCTTGATGTTGTTTAAACTTCAAAAAAAAAAATAGTTCAGTAAACATTGTAACATGTTAGGTTTATTTCTCTTGGGTTCCCGAGCGGGGCGTTACACACCCAAAATAATCATGTGCTAAGAAAATGGTTTAGGTCAAATTTTTTTTTTTAAATCACGAATTCGGTGCCAATAATTTTGAGCATGTCTATAGAACAAAAAATTATGTAGTAAAGAGTCTGGTTGACCACGAAAGGGACATCTAGTATCCAAAACCCCAATATCCTTAAGTTGAGGCCCAAGCCGAAGACCCTAAAAAGCTATGCACCAAGGAAAATGACTAATCTTGGGTTCTATAATGGCACTCAAAATAGTGTCAAAGTTTTTTCTCCATTAAGAAAGAGAAGATTGCAAATGCCATCTTTGATTGAGTGTATCCACCATTGGTAGATGGGGAGAAAGTCATCTATAGCCTAGCCTTGTCTTGTAGCTAATGAAAGGAGTGGCAAGATACTGCTTAAAATTAGTCCACCAAGGTCTAACACACTAGATACCCACTTTTTGAATTAGGTGACCTATAACTGTAGAAAACAATAAGTCAAAAGTTTGTCAATCTAAACGGGAAGAAAAGTACTAGAATTTGATATCTTCCCAAATTCTGAGACTCATGGAGACCCTAGAGAAAATATTTTTAGTAGTCTTGATACCACATTTGAAAAAATGAAGGGCACTAGCACCTTGAGTCTTGGCTAGGGGAATACCCTAGATGGCAAATGGGGGAGACCACCAAATGTTCTGCTAGTTCAAAGAGAGCCCATCATCGAACTCATCACCAAACTAGTGAAGGCAAGGCTTAATAGCTTCCCAATCTTTCCATATGCTCTTGATAACAAAAGAGCCATGTATGTGCATGGGTTCTCACATGATGAGAAGGGTTTGAAAGCTAATCCCCTTCCATGTCGGTCTATTAAGAGGAAACTGAGAGGAAATGCAATGGTGAACTAGGATTTTCAAAGATTCATCTCTAGTGATGGCACAAATAATCTATTTGGCACACAAAAAAATGCCTTATTTCTATGTGGAGAGAAGGCCTAGGCTACCAAATTCTTTTGGGAGACAACAAAAGTCCCAAGCAACTCTATGAAAGCCTTGATGGTCGAAACCAGAATCCCAAATAAAATCATAGAGCAATCAATCTAATTTTTTATAGGAGGCTTTTGAAGGAGCCCAACATGAGGAATAATAAACATGTGTAGCTACAAGAAATTTAGAGCAGATTCAGAATTTTCCTGCAAGAGAAAGTAATTTTGTAAGCCAATAGTCTAGCTTCTTTGTAATCTTAGCAAGCATAGCGTTCCACAGATCCACTGGCGACACTTGAAAGGAAAATAGGATCCCTAAGAAGTAGAAAATCTCCCTATGAGTGACCCATTTCCATTAAAATTGGTAAATCCAAGGTGGAGCTGGCAAAAAAGACTAGCAATAGCAGAGCATTTTATGCCATTGAATAGCAGATCCAGAGGCTTTACAAAAAATGTCTAGGTAGTTCAAGGCATTATTGATGTTTTCTTCATCCTCTAGAAGAGTGAGAAAAGAATCGTTATCAAAATGATCATTGACCAATTGGGAAGAGGATTATGGCAAAGAGATGCCATGAACCAATCCTAAAGACATGGAATAGGATAACAAGTAGCCAAATCCTTCAGTAGCAAGAACATAGAGCACCAGAGCCAAAGGGCATCCCTGTCTGATGGAATAGAAAAGCCCAAAGGCATTAAATTGGGAGTTATTGATGGTAATACAAGCATTAGCATCACCAAAGAGTATTTCCACAGACTATATAAAATTGGGACCAAAACCAAGAGCTTGGAGCATAGCCAAAATGAACAGCCATTCAATTCAGTCATAAGCTTTAGAAAAATCTATTTTCAAGAAGATAGTTGACTACTTGGACTTGCAGGCCCACTCCATACCTTCCTAGATAGCAATAATGTTGTCAAGAATATATCTAGATTTGATAAAACTAGTTTTCTTAGGCTGCACAATTAAAGGTAGGAGATGGTGAATTTTGAGAGAAATTGCCATAGCAATAATCTTATATGACACATTAAGAAGGATATGAGATTATTGCTATGCTATGAGATTATTGCTATGCCAAATTCTAGACATGTAGGATATGAGAAATAGTTGAAGCATGCATCAGTACTGACGTGTTGAAGAAGAATTGCAACCTGACAACTCTTTGGACAACTATGTGCCATGAAATAACAAAATAAATGGGATAGTGGTCAGATAGCATCAGATCAGGTAAGGGAATGATAGGTAAATCTTGATCCTTAGAAAAGGAGAAAAAATATTGTGCAATAATCATGGCATGATCAAGATGTTTTAAAATGCAATCAAAGCCAACTCAAAAGTTGGACCAAGTGTGCCAAACCCCACTATGTTAGTGGCAATTAGTATTGGGATAAAAAAGGGCCAATTTATTATGCATGTAGTACCAGGCTTCCCTTTCCCTAGTTATCCAGTGAAAAGGAAAAATGTCATCTTTGTTAGAGGCCAACTCAACCATATTGAAGTGACCACACATAGCCAAGTGGGTGGAGGAAAGTTGTTAGCCAGCCAACCCCATAATTGAGATCTCTCCATAGTATCATTGGGAGCATAAACATTAACAACTCCAAAAGAATGATTGTTAATGGAAAGCAAAAGAAAAATGATTCTATTCATGGGGTCAGAACCATGCAAAATAATAGCAAAATTAAGATGAGGTAACAAGAGAGTAACTACACCACCTCTACAATGATTGTGCTAAGAGGAAAACATAATGCCATCTGGCCAAGTGACATGACATGAAGAGGAAAGCATGAAACTAGAAATCTTAACTTCTTGCATACAAAGAAAATCTAAATTTCCAAGTTTATGATTGGTATCCTTGACATAGTACTTTCTGTAGGGGTCTATAAGACCTCATATATTCCATGATAAAAAATTCCTGAAAATTTTCCATATCTTTCTTGTCTTCAAGAGAGGAGTAGCTATTTTGCAAAAAAGTTTATACTGGGTTAAAGCCAGAAGGAAAATCTTCTAGACTGATGGCCCAACATTTCTCCTCTGGTTTCTTAGTATGTCTGGGAGGACTACAAGAATGCCACACACTCTATGTTTCTATGGAAGAAGTAGAAATAGGTGTGCAAATCATAGCTAAGGTGTTAGCCCTGGAAGCTACCTTAATCCCCTATGAACTAGGGTGTGAAACTTGTGAAACACAAGGGTTTGGTTCCAAGAAAATTACTTGTGTCACTAAAATGACTAGGGTTTGTGCTGCTATTGAAATAGGAGGAATCCAAATGACCACTGCATATTACTATTTAGGAGCCAAAGGAGCCTTGCTCTTATGCCCAACAATAGTCCATTCTTCTTTTTTCCCTTCTGCTAGTTTGGTAAGAACCTCTTTAGGGGGGTTTTAACCCTAGGCGTAGCCAACGGGTAATCCCTAATCTTTTGTTGTGCTGACTGGGACCTATAACATGCATTAGGAAGGTTCAAATAAAGCACCTTCTAAGAGAAGGTTTGGGAACTAATCTATATTTCCATAGAATCCTTCAGATCCTTGGAAAGATCAACCTCAACGCAGATGCATTTTTGAGGACAAGTATTCAAAAAAATTCCATGTTCCTTTGTAATAAATTTTCCAAGAGTATTGGCAATGGACTCAATAAAAGGCTACCATGGAAAGGGTAAACCTAGGATCTCTACCTAGATAGGAACCCTAAGCTTTTTGTCATCAGAGAGAGTGAAATCTCTTGACCAATTTTGAAAAAAAAGCAAGGAAGAACACACAAACCAAGGAACATTGCTAAAATTTGCATTTTCCTATGACACGTTGGAAAAGTGAAATAAAAAAAATCCTTTGGTAAGTTTTTTCATGGCATCACGGTGAACTCCATGAGGAGTCCAGCTCTTGTTAACCCATTCTTGAAAGCAAAGCTTCAGGAGGAGTCCTACCCAGAAAATACCATATCAAGGTATGTATTTCTAACCAATCACAAGTAGCATCAAATTCTTGCAAAGGAGGGATAATATCATGATTACCTCATGAAAAAAATTTGAGAGAAACTTGCAAGGATGTTTTTTCAATGGAGGTGCCATGGCTTTCCAAAGTAGCAACATGAATGCTAGTATCAACTACTGGGGCACCACTAGTCGAGGCCATTATAAACTAGCCTAAAAAATCCTGTCTTAAATGCAGTGTGACAGGTGGAAATAATAGAAGGAAATATCAAATAGAGAGTTCTTTGCAAGAAAGATGAAAAATCAAATGAAACCCTAACAGAGCGAAAAAAATCTCACGGTCGTAACTACCAATTTTCAAAAGAAAATAGTTATGATTTTACCCCACCATTAGGTAGTAAGGATATTTTATTTAATATTTCAAATGTAATATTTTCACGATTTGCAATGGAAATGAGTTTTTTTTATTTGTATCTCGATTAGAATTGCACTCTTTTTAAAAAGTATTAAAATATTATAAGAATTAAATAGCCTTCTTTATGGAGATATGAAATTGCATTATTTATAATAACATTTCTTATAATCATATATTGACAAGTGATCTTAAAAAATCTTTGAATATAATCTTTAACAATAGAAATATCATAAAAAAATTTTTAAAATTGTATTTTAGAAAGAAAAGATAAATTGATATGCAAATTAGACTCAATGAATGGTTTGCTCACAAGATCATTAAAATCAGGTAACTAATTAGTTGTTGAGGTTGAGATTTAGAATTCATCTAAATTTTATTGACTAGTGAAATCTGTGATATTGCTATCAGGATTTAACTAGTGAAATCTAGCTAAACAAAATTCCAAGTCTTTACTCAATGGATTTTCCAAGCATTTAACTAGGTATGATAGTGAGCTATGTCATGCCTGACCTTATTCCTTCTATTTCTCTTCGTTTGCTTCAGTTTGTTGCTATGATTCAAGTTCATTGCTATGATATTATCAAACTTTGTTTATCAATTTGTTAAATTTTGTTAGTTGAGTTTTGGTCTATGTTGATACAGTTATAGTGATCATTATCTATTTATGTTAGGTTATTGTAACGAGGATTCAGCTATTTTGAACTGGCTGATTATGTTGATTCTTAGTGCATGTTTGAATTCAGAACTGATACTAATGTTTGAGTTGGATGGAAGTGAATTTAATTTGATGTTAGTTGAATGAATTTATCATTGAAGTAATATGTGATTTGGCATAGTATTTCATACCTATTTGTGCTTGACTTGTGTAAATATATATATCTGTGTGTGTGTGTGTGTGTCTGAATATTAATTCATATATATATATATATATATATATATATATATAAAGTTGATATCTTGAAGATTCACACACAAAATTCATATGAATATAGGTGTGAAATAATCACAAATATATTTATATAAATTTAACTGTGAAATATTTAAGTTGAACTTTGTAATATTAAGATATTGCTGCAACTATTATTACATATGAGGTCATTGTGTTTTATCAGCCATTTGGCGGTGGCAATGAAGTGGTCATGTTTACGGATCTGAGTTAGTTGCCATGATATTAATGCATTTTATGGAGGTTTTCTGATCTTGGAGTGATGGTCGGCCAGTTCTTTGGGCATTGTGTGGGTTGCCAAGTCTTGGTCGGAATTAGGGCCATTCTTCTCTGTTCTAGTAAACACTTGTGAGTTTATGCTAGAGTCTCGACATTATGACTCAAGTGAAGAGGTTTTCTTTGATACCTAGGCATGGAAGAATTTCTCTTCAAAAGTCGCTATTACTTATCTTTTGTTATCAGTTGAAGTTTCTCTTGAGGTTATAGGGGTTTGGCCAACTGGGAGTTTGGGTTGTTTGGACAACAATTTTGGTTGCTGGTCATCATTTTGAGTTTTCCATCTTCTAAGATTTTGAGGTAGGGGGCATTTCCTAACCTAGTCCTTTGTTGTATTCTGGTGTTAATTTTGTTTAAAGGAAATTGTAGAAGCTACAGTTTTAAAATACACTTGTCGATACCCAAGTATGGGTGTATGCAGGGTTGGGTATTTTGTGCCGAGGTCTATATATATCCATATTTGGATAATGGGTATTATGTATTTTTAAAACATTGTGTTTGTATTTGGATTTGGATGTTGTTTTAAATCTAGTATTATATATATATATATATATATATATATATATATATATATATATATAGTTTTATGAAAATAGAGGTCACTTGTGTGTTTCTATTTCTTATATTATGTTGACATTTTGTCATGTAATTGGCTTGCGACATAGATCATAGCTACACTATGATACGGGTTTTAGTTTGGACTCGGTTATTTTGTAAAATAGTTATGTTCATGCTTGTGTCATTGTTGAAATTATATGTGGTATCACCCAAGTGAATCAGAAAGCAATAGGTACTTACAACTTTGGGTAGTTGCATGGACTAAGGGTTTTGTGTAACATCGAATACTTGTTTGAAGTTAGGGGAGATATCATTGTTCAGTATGTTTGAGCTAGGAGGAGTATAACCAAACTTGTTTTATGAAAATACAAATACGAGTGCGATGTAAGCTCGACCCACTGTGTATGTTTTGAAACATGGGTATTAGAAGTTATATGGTGTTTGAGATGTTGGAAAATGAAAACATAGACAACTGTCAAACCACTAAATGAAATCATGGGCAGACTTTTCATCAAACAGATGTTGTTGTTTCAATATCAGTATAGTCATTATATGAACAACTAGTTTGTACATTATAGTTTAGGAATTTTCATCCTAATTATTTTGGTTAATGGCATGATGAAGTTACAATGAAATTTCAATGAATCGCATTTTAAATTGATTTTCAATTGCTGATAACTGGGTGGTGGCTTTTTGTTAAACAGTGGTATAACTGCAATAGTCACTTGAATTTTAATGGTATTATAAAGGATCTTTTGTTAAAGCTTGGGCTGCACTTGGATTCAATTATGTTTAATTTTTTCCATGAAGTATCTTAATAGCATTTATGGATTTTTTTTGAGATAATATGTTTGAAACAGAATCCTTTTAATTTATCCAGATGCATTTCAGTTCATAATTGAAATGAAAATTTGTTTTGTGTATGAGGCAGTTTTATGATATATGTTTGATGATTTGTCAATTAATGCAAGAATATCATATGAGCATTGTTTTATTATCTTGGTCATTTTGAAAGATAAGTTTAGTTTATTATAATAGTAGGAATAGGTAGTATAGTACTACGACTGGTAAATATTATTAAATTGATGTATCAGTTTAGTTATATTTATGAGAACATAATATTGTAGTATTTACTTCTGTTATTATAATAGTCTAAGTTTACTTTTGAATTTGGCAGTTAAAGATGAGATTTTCAAAAGATGAAGAATGGAATATCATGAGAAAACTGAATTGTTATTTGTTGCTTGTGCATTCTTAGAAAATCTGTTTGATGTATATTTTAAGAATAGTTGTACTGAACGTATATCGAGGTGGTTGAATATCGATTTATCCTATTCAGTTAATTAATTTAGTGATAACTTTAAAATAAATTGGGTGGGTTAATTATATATAAAAGATAATTGGTCTTACCTATGACTTAAACCTATATGGTTAAGTATGAAGAACAAGGCATATCTCTATTCTATCATTGACAAGTATAATAGAGAATACCGTTATGTGTTGACTATGGGCATACCGTACATGGATGCAAAATCTTAGTGCCATAACGATGACACCTCATTATATATATGATTCATTTATGAGCTATTCTTAGTGCGAGTTTAATTTTGCCTTGTTAAGTAAATGTTTACTTCCTACATATTAATTTTGAAAATGCACTATGTTAAGTGAATCAAATATCTACATTATGGTTATGTATATGTTTGTTCTAACGTGTATGCAGGTGGATTACGCTTTTCAACTCAATGTGTACTGAGCCCCTTTTGTGTTGTGTTGCATTTCTGTGTGTTTTTCAGGTGCTTCAAGTTGACTAGCAAGTAGCTAAAGATTACTGTTGAAGTTTCTTCTTGAATCAGTGTTTAATTACTTGTAGGGTCCATATGTTGGACATTAGAGATTAAAAAGAATGTTGTACTTCATTATTGTACTAAACTCAATATGTAATAGCATCATATTGGTAACATATATGGATGATATCATATTTTATCTTGAGTATTTTAGATTGAGAGTGACTCAATCGTTGTATTTGTACTTTTATTAAGTTGATTTAATAAAGAAAATATTGTGTTCATTGTACTTGTTATTGGTTTCAAATTTATTTGTTTTTGTTAGTGGTAGTGTTACAAGCTAATTAGTCTTCTTGCATGTAGAAAGAAAATTATACTACTGATAAATATTATGACACTATGACTTAACTTGAGTGTTTGGCCTATGCTAGAAAAGGTTGAATACAAAACAACCAAGCTTAGTCTTGTTGACCATGAAAGGGAGTTTAGGTAGGAAGGGTGGGCACTGATAACAAATGCAAAGAATAGACAAAAGCCTCAATCATAGCACACATGACTAACATTTTCATTTGTAACTTGTTTAGAGTAGAGATATTTCAGATAGCTAGGTATGTATAGGATCATGGTCAACCAAACTATACTCTTAAGTAACAATAAAAAATCAAAAAATTAGGGTTATGTCAACTTTATGTGTAATTTTCTACTTCTTATTAACTTTATATCAAAAATTTGAGAGCAAAGAATCTCTACCAAATTGAATCTAGTTTCTAAAATACTATGACTTATCTCAAAAAAATAAAAATTGATTGATCAAAATTTTGAATTTTAATGCAATATTACAAAAATTTCATAACAAAAATAAGAAGTAGATGTATGTCTGACCAACATAATCAAAATCAAATGATAATATTTTTTAATAATACTCTATATATAAGTAGTAGACTCATGCTTGGATGTGACATATGTTTGGCTATTTTTATTCTAAATAAATAATAATTAATTAATTTTTGACTTTAATATTTTTGGAATAAAAATACTCTCATGTCTGATCACCTTAACTAATTCAAAACTTTGCAAAATTTAATTTTTAATTTTTTTTCCTTATAGTAGAAAAAACATAGAATGTGCTGCATCTTTTGGATTTAAAAAATGTTGTACCATTCGAAAGTTATTGTTCTTTTTCAAGTAGTGTGGTAGTCAGCACTTTAAATGTAACTCCATTAGAAAATAAGTAATAATTACTTACTAAACTCATAATTTGATAAACCTTACATTTATGGAAAGATAAGAACATTATTAAGAAACCCTTTTCATTTCATCAAATTTTGGTGAAAAAAAGTCATCAACTACATGTTTGTAGTAAAAATCACATAAAAATAGGCCAAAAGCACATTTTTAAGATTTTTTGAAGTTGACCATATAGGTTTGGTATCAAAAAATATAGTAGACCTTATAAAGATATTAATTATTTTCATTTAGTATTAGGGTGGCTGGAAAAAAAGTTGGAATAGATTTTGAAATGGTTTGAGATATTTTAGAACTATAGATTTTTCAGATTGCCACTTTTTGGCACACCATGATCCTGCACATACCCAGCTCACTTCTCTTTTCTACCCTACTTTGAACGACATCCACCAAAAATTTAAAATGAATCTTAGTCTTAAACAACACATATCTATTATTTGGGGTTATTATGCAAAGCATTCCTAGGATACAACATTGAGATCACTAGTTAATTGTGTTCCCATATTGTTGTCATAAATTATGAATTATTTAGTGTTTGCTAAATTAACTCCATGTGTTTTCTTATTTGTTGTTATATAAAGTTCTTAATGTGATATCATATGCACAAGACATGTGGTTGACTATGTTTAAGAGTTTATAATCTAGTGTTATCCAACAAAATTAAGTGAACGTTTGTTTGATAAGGATCATCATAAATGAAAATAGAATTTTCTTCTCTTTACTCTTTATTTGAAGTATGACTATAAAAATGTGTTGGTGAAGGAGGTACAAGTGCATGATTTATAATTTGGAGGCATAACTAAGGGTGATAAAGGGGCAATTCCACTTAGGAGAAATTTCATAAATGATTAAATGAATATATTTTGTGTGGTGCAACTATTATTGATGCATTGTATACATTCTCTCCATTTTCTTTTTTTTGTGAGAAATTGTTTCCCCTTAACTTTGTAAGATTTAAAATACATATTTTAAAAAAATGTGAATGTTATGGTAAATGAATCTAGTTGATTTATAATACTTGAAAAGGATGATGATTTATCTATTTTTTACATCCTTTATTGTGTAAACAAATTGGACCCCTTTATAGTGATTATATTTGAATATCTTGCATGACTAATGAATATGTGAAATTAAACATTATCATTTTTCCTTAATTAGAAGAACATGTATGTTGATTTAATGATAGAAGAGTTGGCATAATGTATCATTCTTATGATTTTGTGCGAATTTAAGTCATGGTAGATTTTATTATCTCATGAGAAAATATGATGTTGAAATGTTTATTTTATATATTCACATATGTTCATGGGAATATCTAATTGGAATTATGGATGTCAATGGTATTTTTTGCTATGTGAAAAGTATGAATAGGTGAAATGAGAAAATATGGATAATATACTATGTACTCTGCTATCAATGTGATTAAATTTGATACACATGTATCTTAAGTCATTGGAAAACTTGTACCACCCAAAAATATTCCCCTTAAGTGTTTAAGCTTAAATGGGCAATTGATGAACTAGTATTTTTCAAGGTGATATTTGTTTGATTGTTTTACATAATTTGACAAAAAGTTATAAAGATGAGCAAGTCAGTTAAATTGATTAGTAAGAAAGAATTGAAGTTGTGAAGCAAAAAGATAAAGAATAAGAGTGTACTACCAAGATGGAAATTTTGGTTGGTAAGAAAGGATATTTTTTTGGTCAAAGTGTACCAAGCATAAGCTTGAGAGAGAGAGAGAGAGAGAGAGAGAGAGAGAGAGAGAGAGAGAGAGAGAGAGAGAGAGAGAGAGAGAGAGAGCACATAGATCTATAATAGAAATAGTCCAAGAGACATAGTGGATATGGTGGAGATAGTACAACAATGAGTGGATATGAAGGATTGTGTGTGGATGTGTGTGTGTGTGTGTGTGTGTGTGTGTTTGTGTGTGTGTGTGTGTGCGAGAGAGAGAGAGAGAGAGAGAGAGAGAGAGAGAGAGCAGGGGGGGTAAGATGGATATATAAGGAGATAGGAATAGACTGTGAGAGAGAGGCATCCATAGAATTATAATATAAATAGGTTTATTGTCAAATATCAATTGGAATTTCTCTATCGGATATTTCTATAAAATCTAGAAGAAAAGACAAAGCCAATTGAACTGCTTGATTTCATTCTTAAAAGAAATGTGGCTTCACAAAATACTTAAATTGTAGGATATGCACAAAATGCTTTTGTCCAAAAAAGATTAAAATATTTCCACCAGATTTGATTGGCATTTACATACGTAAAACCCCTCCTAAAATTTACAAAAGTCCTCCCAACCTATCTAAAAAATGAGAGCTCTAAAATATATTATGAATATTCAATGATTACATCATAAAATTGATAAAGGAATTTCCTTAGATCTTGTAGCTACAATTTCCCTACTTCACATATGTGAAAACAAGTAGAAATTTCAAGTATAGAGAAGGAATGCCAATATTTGTTTAAAAAAATGTCACTCCAAATTATTTAATAGCATGTTAGTATGGAAGGATGTGTCAAAGGTGGGATCATTAACAAAACATGTAAATTATTTGGTGAAATGCCTAAATATGATGGAATGTGTTAACTATTGTATATATAATTAAATGGATTTGTTGAGGCTTCGCAACAAAATTCAATTGATATGTTCAAATCTACACTCTTTGTTAACCTTTCTCAATTCCTAGTCAGTTATAGAAAACCATCAAAGCGCAAAGTATGGAGAAATTTTGTGAGATGTAATTGAAATTTTTTAGTAGTTATTTATGAAAAATATAGTTATCCATTCTTAGTAATTTTGGTATCATGGATAAGGGTAGATACATGTCAACATAGAGATTAGTGAAGAATATTTAAAAGACTTGAAATAAATGAGGTATATCTTTGGATGGAAACAAGTCAAACTATTATTAAATTGTCAATGTAAATATTGTGTATAAAAATTTTAATGCTAATCTATTATGACATCCAAGCTAAAGTTCCTAGTTTAAAGCATGCCTCTAGAGTTACTCATATCTAGGTAAGCTCAATACTACTATTCCTTGGACCATTCCTCCTTATCACCATCATAGTGTAAATTTGTATTAATAGAATAATTTTACCTTTCACTACAATTTTGTAACCTCTTATTGTTTTTAGATATCCTTCATTTTGCACATGCTTCTAATACCTCTATTATATGTGCTTCTAAATCCTCAATACACAAGTCAAATAGTTTGGTCAACTCAAGTATGTAATCACATCTCTAACTCTATTACATTTATTTTTTCACATTAAAAAGATTTTAAATGTGAACTTGTTACACACCTATTGTACATTGAATTTATTGTAGTCATATTTGAGTTATATTGTGGCAAAGTTTGTCTAAATTGATACATGTCTAGATATTAAATATGAAGATAAGGATTTACATAAATTATTCACATTCCTATAAAACCTAAAGACTATGTCCTAGAATACTTCTACTCCCTAGCTTCTATTTCTATCTAGTATTTTGACAAGATAACCAACACGTTTGTACACCACTTGTGAGTCCATGTTCACTAAATATAATAGAAGGTCCACAAAGAATCTCCTAATGTTTATGGTACTTAATTCCAATATTTGTACGCTAGAATTTGGGTTTGCATGTAAAACATCTTCAACTGCAATATGATAATCTAATGGATGGCATTATGGGTCCTCTCCCACATCCTCCTACACAAAAAAATACATCATAATAGATGATTCTTCGAAACTGTTTATTTTCTTCATACTTTTCTTAATAAAATATGTATTAAAAAATAGACTATTTAACTTATAAAAGACTAAAAAGTAGAAATAAAAAATAAATTAAAAAAAAGCCAAATTAATATAAGATATATTTAATAAAGTAGTTTTAAAATATTAATTAACAAAAATAAATATAGACAATCAACAATTTTAAAATATTAAAAAAAAACAAGAGTACATTTTATATACAAAATCATCTTTAAATTTATAGATTTTTTAATGATAAAAGAATATTATAAGATTTTTAAACACTAAATATACAATGGATAACAAGGAAATGAGACATCTACCTATGATGTTTTTGGGCTACATGAGTACATCACTTGTCTGTGTCCTTATTATCAAGCCTGCTTCACTATTTGCACTCTACACACTAAAAACTAGCTCTCTATGGGAGTGTGCTTCCATATTGCTAAGGATGGTTTCCAATTTCATTAGTGGGGCATAGTCACCTTTCAAATCTCAAGAAAATGGGAAATTGTTGACTCAGGGCTACGATATTCTTCTTCTTACTCTTAGGTATATTTCCCCACATTTATATTCATGAGTTTGACAAGATTGATAAAAACTTAATTTTTTAAAGGATTTATAACAATTTAATTTGGCCAATTCAATAGAAATCAATGGCATTGTTTTAGTGATTTTCCCTCCTATGTCATCAATTTTATATAAGATAAAATGGCTCCTCAAATCTCCTTAGAAACTATGAATCTATAGTTTAGGGTCCTAAAATTCTTCTTTCATTATTTTATTATTTTGTTATTTTATTGATATGTTTCTTGTGATTGATCGTGAATATATCTTTGAGGTACCTATTATATGCCAAGGTGCATTTTCTAATTCTACTATTTTTTTATGAAATTCTTAGAAAATTCACATGCTTATTACTCCTAAATTATTTTTGATGACCACTAAAATATATGTATACCTCTTTCATAATCATAACATACTTCAGTAAAAAAATTATTGTTGTTGGAAATTCAAAGAGTTGGATGTAATGCAGATTTAACCTTAGACCCTATGTCATTGTTGTACTTTCATGCTCACCCAAATAGCTTGGATCTAAAGATGAATATGAAGGCATATGAGTTGAAACATTGAGAGATTATCTAATGTTGATGTACTGTATTTGTGCATAGTAATAATGTTGTCATATGATTTCAATGAATTAATTATATAATTTTGTAAATATTTTGTTTAATTTATTTTTTTGTTTATGACTAAAGTCAATCAAACTTTAGATATTTTCAATCATTCTTGAGTATAATAATAATGTAATTTTTTAATTAAATTTTATTGTTTTATTATAGAACATATATTTTGAATTAGATAAAATACAATAGTTAAAACTAGAATAACTATAAATAAAGTTACAACTAAAAATAACAACAAGAAATACTTGAATAGTTAGAAAAGGTAGAATAGTAATAAATTATATGAAAAAATGTTACCTATTCATAAAAGGAGAAAAATCTTATAAATAGAAAAAATAATGTAGGTGTATTTAATTATGAATTAATTATATAAATAAAATAAAATCAATATTTATAATAAGAAGATAAGTTGATTGAAAACTTTTCCTAATAAGTGAATACAATGGTTTCATTCAAATTAATTGATTGTCAAGTTTTTGTACTGTCCTTTCAAATAAGACACACCTTAATTTCATTTTCTTTAGCTAGGAATAGATAGAATGATGTGTAGGTCAACTTCAACCTTTTCATGAGTTCATCATCATCCATCCAAAATAGATCAACTCATGTCTTATGCAGAACAATAGACAAAAGTGGAAGCCTTTGCATTATATTTATAATTTAAGTGGAACCATTCCCTCTGAATTTAGTTTCATTTCAAATTTAGAAACCATGTCATTAGCAACAAACCAATTGGCAATTATTATCCCACCTTTCTTAGGAAACTTGTCCTTTTTAAGTACAATAGACTTGGCTGAAAATAGACTTCAACGCAGTATTCCTACTCAATTCAGTAAGTTTTAGTTTTCTAAGAAGTAAAATAGTTTAAATAAGAATGAATTTGAAGTTCTACTTAAATTTTTTATAACTTTAGGTAAAGAAAGCATATTAACTTAGAAATAAGTGTGTTGCAAAACTAATTAATATCATAAAAAATTTCACCACTCTCATCATTGTAAGAAAATCACAAAATTTAATACTTACTTCATTGCACTATTTCTCACTATAGAAAATGAAGGTTAAACCCTATTAATATACATCAAGTTTCTATAAAATATGATAATAACGTATAATACAATAGAGAATTGTTATAGATATGCAAAGGTGTAGTTGCGCGTGCACTAAAATATTTAGTCTTAGGTCAAGAACAATGATCTAAATGATATTGAAGTCAAATTTGAAAGGACATTATTTATAATCAAAATGCTCCTTTTGGTGGAGATAGTTCTCTTCCACCTATCAGAAGGTTTGGAAATTTTTTATTCAGAAAGATAATAGTTAACACAATAGTTAATCATAGCCATGATGGCAAATTACAAGTTAACACCACACAGACCCAACAACTTAACAGTCTTGTTCTAATCAAACTGGGTGAAGAAATCAGACAATAAGGGGTATGACCTAAAAATAATATAAATTATATCCTATTAATAAGTCTGCAGCTTTCATAGATAATAAATTAAGACAAAAATTAACTAAAGCAACCAAGGAAACTTTATGCATGCACAACATGCTCATTCTCTTCTGATTAAATTTCCCTAACTCTATATATGAAATTATAAAATCAAATCAACTGCTATTTGTTTTTTGAAGGATTAAATGCATAGCGTTATTCACATTGTTAACTACAACATAAATCTTCGCCTCCAACATATGGAATCATGACCAAAGAAATTTTTTTGAACATTTTATAGCATTTTTACCATTAATAAAAAATAGAAAGTTGCACTTACAGTGAGGATAAGAAAGTATTATCATTTTAGAATCAAGTTTGAATTTTCTAAAAAATTCTAAAATTTTATTTTTATAAAATAATATTTGAAAATAAAAAATCCAACATATACTAATAACTTTTTTGGCAAAAATATACTTTCTGGTAGCAAAACTCCCATTCATATTATTTTGACTAAACTAATTATTCTAGCATGGAACATCTTAGTTTGGGCTCTAATTATCTTATTGGTGCCATGCCCACTTCTTTCGGTTGCCTTTCAAATTCCCTCTCTTCCTTAAAATCGTACTCTAATAAAATTAGGGGAAACATACTAGATGAGATTGGCAACCTTGCAAACTTGAGAACATTAGACCTACACATAAACAAATTGAATGGAACCATTCCACTCACACTCGATAAACTTCTGAATTTGGTAAAGTTATTTTTGGACATGTGAACAATTTGCGGGGAAGAATTCCTAAAAATCTTGGCCAATCAAAAAGGATTGGATTGTTGTCACTTAGTGAGAATATTCTTTCAGTATGTATACCAACACCAAATAGTCTTGGTGAGTTTCCACAATTAAGAGAACTTGGTCTTCATCACAATGAGTTATCAAGTAAAATACCTACCAATTTAAAGTGATGCAAGACTTTGGAAATAGTGGACTTAGCGCATAACAAACTAATAGGAAATATATTGGCTAAAGTTGCAGGCCTTGAGAATATTGAGTTTTATTTCAATATTTCTCCAAATTTATTGCAAGCTTCTATTTTGGAAATGAGAAAATCGATTATGCTTTAAGCTAAAGATGTTTATCAAAATAATTTTTTGGGGGCATCCCATGTGCACTAGCAAGCTGCAAGGATTTGGAATATCTAAATCTTTCTGGAAACTCATTTGAAAGGCCAATCCCATTATCACTTGCAAATCTACAATACATGGATCTTTCTCACAATAATTTATCAGGTATGATCTCAATGACTTTCAAAAAGATGAATATGCTCAAACATTTTAATCTCTCTTTAAACAAGTTAACTAGAGAGATACCAAAGGGAGGAGCTTTTGCAACAGGCAAAAGTACAAAGTTGTGTCACCTTTTAGGCTAACTCACCAGAACGACTAAATTTGAGTATTTCTATCTAAAAATCAATTTTGTTCAAACACATGATCTTGATAAATTTATTCTAGCTAAGTTATATATGGTCTCACACTTTTCCAATTGGAAATGTCTATTAAATGCATGTTTTATACTAGTTATTATGTAAATACTGAAGAAATAAAATTATTTCAGAAAACTGACGTTTCAATAATTCTTATTATTTTTTATTCAATTATTTTTTAATAACATATAAAAACCATTTTATAGAGCTCAAAGTCATTAATATTCTCGTATAGATTTCATAGTGTTTTAATTAGATATATTATATTGTAATTAAAAAATTCTACAAGTATGTATTTTAACACTTGAGAAGATGTAAATTTTGAGAGAGAGAAAAATATTAAATCATATCAGAAGAAATTTAAAATTATATGGCATTCTAGAGGAGAGAGTCCTCTTCTAGAATCTATAATTTTTCTTTTGGTTTGAATACATTTATTTTGAAAAATGTGGTGGGAGATGAAAACTATCGATTTGAATAAGTTAAAATTTGAATAATTATAAAAGAGAAAATATAGTTCTAAAGCCCATTTTTATTTTTGATTGTTCTAGCTACATATGTTATCTATAACATAGTTTGAGATGAAAGGGAAATAAGTTTATTTCCATGTCATTGTGTGGTGGGAAGTAGACCCCTAATTTCTAGCATTTTTCAGCGACTAAAAAGTTATCTTTAAAAATAGGAAAATATATCATTTGTTATTCTAAATAATTATTAAAAATTATAGTCCTGAACTTCATCTATTTCTACATATTTCTCTAGTTTATTTCATTTTCAAATTCTAAACAATTATACCAATTTTATGTTATTGAGGGTGAATAGTTATACTTTTGTTAGCCTTTCCCTTTGTAAAAGGGTGACACGGGTTTGTGCTTTTACCCCAACACTTGATGCCTCAGAAGTTATGGGAAATCTTTGTCTTTGTGTTGGATAGTTAAAATTTTCATCATGCTCTTAGTCCAATCACAAAAACCAATCAATCTCCAAAAACATATTAGTTCTTCCTAAAGTTGAGACTAAAATTCTAATAATGTCTCTTCTTTTGGTAGTGTTCTCTTATAGATTATGCAAAAATTCTAGTACTCTTTCTCTCAAAGTATGGTCTCAAAAAATTTCATTTCAATAACTTCTAGATGCAACTAGTGGATCTAGTGATTAAACTATTTTAGGAATTGGTAGTTTTGGGTCAGTTTATAAAGGGATTCTAAGGAATGGTATATATAAAGTTGTCAAAATTCTCAAGTTACAAGATGAACATGCTCGCAAAAGTTTTAGTAAAAAATGTAATGCATTAAAGAGATTTTTCCATGAGAATTTAATTAAAATCATTCCAAGATGCTCCAACTTTGATCTCAAATTCATTATTCTTCCATTCATGTGAAATAGAAGTTTAGAGACATGACTACACCCTCCTCAAGGCGGTAGTGCAGATTAAATTTGAGTGATCAAATAAGTATAGCAATAGAGGTAACACACATAATGACACACCTTCATCATTATTGTTCTATTCAAGTGATTTAGTGTGACCCCAAGCCTAGTAATGTTCTATAAGAAGATGATATAACTTCTTACATGTATAGCAGAATTTGGTAGATTTTGGCCACATTGCACTAGGTACCACCCCCCTCCCCCCACCCCACCCCCCCCCCCCCACCCCCCTCTCTCTCTCTCTCTCTCAATTTCACTACTTTATATGTTTAGCTTATAAATCATTAAATTCTCCAAATGCCAATGGAGTAATTTATTCTTCTTTGATTGTTACTATAGAGTATGGAGTAGGCATAAACCTTACTACAAAAGGAGATGTGTACAATTATGGAATTTTAATTTTAGAATTCTTGAAAAGAAGGAAGTCAGTGTATGATATGTTTATTGATATAAAAAAATGGATAGATTTGCATTTTCTAAATTGAATCTACAGTATAGTGGATTATTTCCTTCTTTTAGATGCTTATGATTTAGAGAGAGAAATGGTAATGGAATGCCTTACTCAATTTATATAAATTGTGCTATTTTTCTCAAGGGAGTCACCTAAAGAGCAACCCAATATGATTAAGATAGTTTCAATAGATTAAATACAAATAGAGGTACACATATTCGCACCCCTCAAGCTCATCAATTCCTATAGATATCACACCATTTATTAGTGATCAAAGAAATACTACCAAGTTAGGAAACAATGGAAGTTCATCTACATCTACATCCTAGACGCATAAAATTGTTCTTTATGTGCTTTGTGTCAAATCCAAAAAATATGATGTTCTAGTGTATTATTTTAGACAGTATAGAATAGATTGTGACAATGTGAATTAATGTTATAATGTTTCTTCTTTGTGATATCTATAAAGTATAATATTGTGACATAATTTAAGTCCTCAAATATAAAATTATGATTGGAAAGTAGATGTGGATGGAACATTTAGATATATAACTAAATATACATTTTTACAAGAAAAATACTATAGAAAACATAAATAGTTTTAATTAATATTATTGAATAATATTTAGTTTATTAGTCGTAAACTGGGTGAATGCACAAAGTTTAGTTGTAATTCCATGGAATTCAATTCTGTAGAATGAGACCTCTTTAAAAGCAGGTACTCAAATTTAAAAAATGGGCACCCATATTAGGCTCAGGTACTCGATCCTAATTTAAAAAATGAGAATCTATTTTTTTATAAATCAGGTTCCCCATTTTTATTTCAAAGAATGCATACCTATTTTTGAAAAAAGAAAAAGAATGAATTTTTAAGAAACAAGTACCCATTTTTTAATAGTAAAAATTGGGTACCCGTTTTTTAAGAGTAAAAAATGGGTACCCATTTAAAAAAAATCAGGAACCCATTTTTTACTATTACAAAATGGGTACCCATTTCTAAAAAATTCAATTTTTTTATTTTTGGGAAAATTTTAAATACTGCTTTTAAGGCATTTAAAATCCCCCCAAAAATAAAAAGAATTGAATTTTTTAGAAATGGGTACCCATTTTTTACTCTTAAAATAAAAGTAAAAAATAGTTGCCCATTTTTCAAAAATTGGGTACCCATTTTTTTATTTTTCTAAAACTTCATTTTTAAATTTTCTTAAGGGGGATTTTAAATGCTGCTTTTAATTTTTCAAAATGGGCACTCAGTTTTTGAATTTCAAATAACGAGTGCTCGTTTCTTATAGCATGGGTCTATATTTTTTTATCTGGCCTTAGATTTTGGTTTAGGATAGGCTTGGTGAGACCAAGCCTTTGCCTTGACCTCTCAAGATTTGGCTAAGGCATTGAAATAACAAATTCATGCCTCGCCATGGTTCTTAGAGGGTCTTCCCAATCAAATTTTTTTATGAAACAAAAACCCATTAAAGCTCTCACTGTCCTAATTTTAGAAATATAAATTTTATAGTATTATAATTGTATTGACTATTTTTGTTTTATTTTTTAATCAAAGGTGGTACCTAAATGTAAAATAGCAAGGTTCACTAAAACTTTAATAACATTTTTATTTTATGATTTTTCTTAATTTAATTTATGTCATGAATCTACATACAATTCTTTGGAAGTTTGAAAAAATATTTTTTTAAAAAAGTGAATATTTTTATCAAATTATGGTGTCCATACACAACAGGTTTTAAAAGTTACCTTTATAGCCAATTAATAATTAATAATTAAAAATCTATTTAATTAAAAATTAAGGAAAAATATTATTATCAATCTTTGGTGTGTTAGGTAGCTTTGTCTAAAAGGATTTATGAAAATTCATTATTTGTGTCAAATTATGGTGTACATACATGAATGTGGTATGGTCCTGAAATAGGCATTTTGAAAAAATGGTTTTTAAAGATCCATACCAAAAACAAAATCTATCATATGGGTGCACAAATAAATTACATATTCATAATGTAGATTTCAAATACTACAATTTTTATTTATGAATTTTTTTAATAATCAATATCTAAATGCATCAAATTTTGACATCAACTGACAAGAAATTTCAAAAATAGGAAAAACACTTCCACTTTTTGTCCAAAAGTGAGACCCAACTTCTTGCACTTACTCAATTATCATAGGTACAAAACCACCCATAAAACATCATTTTCATATGTGAGAGAATTCACATTTCATTGGAATCGCATAGATGAAAAAATTAATCAAATACAAATAACCTTCATTGGCACAATTGCAAAGGAAAATGTCTCAACATCGCCACTAGCAATGATTTTTTATCTAGAACAACTTGAAAAATAATGGGAGAACAAAATTATAGAGAACATTTTTTAGGTTGGTGGTAATGCTTCCTTTTCCCACTCCTCTAACATATTTGAATGAAATGATGGGGGTGACTTCATTTAAGGAGAATCAACGAGCCACATTGGACAATTTATGGTCCAAACAAGATTAAGTCCCAATGCTGATCTTTTTAAGAAAAAAATAAATTTCCAAGCCAATCACAAATTGGTCCAAGTAGAGGTCAAAAATGAAGGACGCAATTATCCTCCCTACAAACTGTATCGTTGACCAATTTTCAAAAACTCAAAAACATCATGGATTTTTCTAAAATTTTCAGCATTTGATCTTCATGATCTGCATATGTTGTAGTCAAAAACAAATTATTTTTTTGAAAAAATCACTATGTTTTTGTGAATCTAGAAAAAAAAGTTTGACTTTGCTTTGTCTTTAGTGCATTTTTCTTGGAGATTAGCCTGTCCCAAAAATGAATGCCTTCAATCCAACATATTTAGGAAAATAATTATCACAAAATCTAGGGCATGAAGTGTGAGGTATGAAGGCCATCACTTTTGGATGCAGCTATCCTTTCTACAAAATGCACCATTGACCAAATTTTAAAAAATTGACCACATAGAAGAATTATTTTAAAATTTTAGCATTTGATCTTCATGATCTGCATAAAAAATTGAGAAAAAATCACTATATTTTCGTGAATCTAGAGAAAAAAAAGTTTTGACTTTTTTTTGTCTTTAGTACATTTTGTCTAGAGATTAACCAACGTCGTCACTTTTAGCATTGAGATGGGACACCAAAATATTTGTTTTCATTGTAGAGTAGGGTTCATACTTATCCTATGCCTAGGATTTGTAACTATTTGTTTAATCATTTTTCTCAAATTTTGATCTCATCCTTTAACATGTTATACTTTATAATAATTGATAGTTCTTATCTTGAGAGATTTTTTTGGAAAGTGACATTGTTTCATGTGGATAATTTTATATACCATGAGTTATGATTTAGAAGCATATATCTTGATAGATGTGTTTATTTTATTGTCTTCTTAGTGAGAACTAAATTATCTATTCTTCAAGTAATGTGGCAAAGTAGCATAGAAGGAACATGAAATATGGAAACTTTAAGTAATTATTTAAACTTCAAAAGACCATAACTTATCACTAGACTTGTCGAATGTGACTTCAAAGAAGCTTCCCCCTCACTTACATATATACATTTGAAGGAAAGTGGAGTACATATATGAATATGCAAGTTATTGATGGAGGAGATTGAGAGTTTTATTGTGTGTCAATTATAATTGAACAGATTTGTTATTAATAAATGTATGGGAATCTATATTTTTCCCATTATGTTACCAAGGGGGTCTTGGAACTTAAAGAAAAGATATAATTTAATAGTTTGGTTGAAAGAAGATAGTCATTTTCAAGTTCTTTTGTATGTAAATAATATAAAAGGTAATAGAAATTATAATTTTGATATGATGATTATAGTATTTTTTGAAATGTATAAGAAGGATTTTTTTGGTTTTTATTTATGTATCTATTACTAACTAAGTCATAACAAAATTGCAAATGTTGCTCTCATTCATTTTAGGTATTACAATAGTAGCAATAGCTAAATGTTGAGAGGCAGAATAATGCTACTTACAGAAAGTCATATTGTCTACTTGATTGATTATACTAAAATTGCAAGATCTTATGAGATTTTAAGATCTAACATAATGCAAGGATGCAAGAGATAGACAACATATGTGATTTTAAGTAATAGAACACATGATTTCATACATTGAGAATAATTGTTTTAATGGTAATCTTTAGTTTTTGCCACCATGCCCACTAAATAAAAAGAGTTCAATAATTATGATCTACAACATCTTTGAAATAGTTGAATAAATTCTAGAGGTTAGATATATTTTCATTCTTTCTCAAAAGTTTTTTTTTGTTTTTCAATGTGTGTGTATGTGTGTTTTATCTTTTGTGTCATTATTGTTGAAACAATTTATTATGATTTGTAGTAATAGATGAGTTATATGTTTTATATCCTATCACAATTGAATTAGTACATTCCATAGCAATTCAAACAATGAAAAAACTATTTTGTTGTGATAAATTTCACATATAAATCATTGTTTGGAGGATATAGTTACTCAACCTTTCATTTTCTTAGTTTTTCTACATTTCATGTAGAAATTAAGTAGAATATATAGTTAGCAATAAATGCCTCTTTCTAAAAGTCACAATGTGTAATAAAGTAATATTTTATATAATTATATTTCTAATCAACAATAGTCATGTCCTCTATTTATAAAAAATTCTTTTAGACTCATAGTTCTAGCAACATTTTAAATCATTGTTTTTAATCCATAATCTACATGAGAGAGAGATAAAGGAGAAAAAAACTCATAGTCAAATTTTATGAATGTAACTATGGAGATACTGTGGATTGTGGAGAATTTCTAAATTTAAATGTTGTAATATTTTATTTCCATTTTAATCATCAAGAAAGATACAAAATATAATAGTTAACCACACTTCACACTAATATTCAAATTATTTATGTTGGAAGTTTGAATTCCTATAAACAATCAATTATTGTGCACATAAATGTTCTTTATGTTGTACTAATCTACTAAAAATTTGAGTAGGGAATTTATAGAAGGCTTTTGATTACCATATATTAGGACCATTTTATGATATTTAAATTTTATATATCATAAATGTAATCTCCCTTAACTTATTCTTCTTTAAATCTTATCTCGTAGAAGAGATATCACCAAAATTTAAGAAAAAATAATTATTTCTTATTATCATAATCATTCTATGATAACAAGATTAGATTCCTTGACACTTTATCTCTCTCCTCCATGCCATAATTTTTAGGTTTTCCTAAAAAAATTTCTAGGTGGGTTCTTTGTGAATGTTGGCATGCCCTTATCTTTGTCAATGTTATTGTTCTTTAGGTCTTTAAGACAACTAACATGTATGAAAAATAAAATTAGTTCAACAACCACAAAAAATGTAGTATACATGGATAATCTATCGTATTAATATTTTAAATGCATCTGAGGTCTTAAATTCTATGTCCTATAGAATTAGATGGATTGTGTGCCCTATTGGATTGGATTAAAATTAAATGTCAAGCCATATAGAATAAGATAATTTTTATGTTAGTTCATTAGAAACTTCAATATTTTACCCAAGTATATCTTCCTATAGATGTACAGTGGTCCCACAATAATGGTTCCCACTTTTTGGCCAACATTGACACTCACCTATCAAGTAATCACTATTCAAGTTCTACTCACAGCTTGAGAATCAATGGTTTAAGTCCCTGATATGGCAACCAACACATTCCTTTGTTGGTTGGTGAAGAAGGGCTTCTTCCATAGTACATTAAATAGTTTTTAAGGTCAATTTTCCCATAGGACCCATGTTTTTTATATCAATATCATGAAATCCCTTAACTAGGCCTAGTAGTCTTGTTGTCACCATTAGGCCTCTTGTTTGAATTTTTAGTGCCTGCCCTCATTTACATTTTTCTAGATACATTGTTGCTATCATTGCCGAACTTTGTTATGCTAGTTATCAGAGCCAAGTTTCTACATTGGGAGCTCTAGGTATTTTGGAACAAACTAGGACTTTGAACTAAATGTGTATCTCTTTCAGACTTGAAACTAGGTGAACTAAAACAAAACTTGAACTGTTACTAGCATATTTTTCATACTTCAACACTTAGGTTGAAAACTTGGAAATCTTACTTAAAACCTAAACATAGGCAAAACTGAAATTGAACTTAGTCTTTTGTAGCACAAGTGTCTTATGGTTGTAATAGTATCCTGGATATTCTTGTAGGATGGTATCTAGGACTAGGTCTTCTATTAGAGGTCATGGTAAAGGTCGTGGAAGAGGTCGTGGTCATGGCAGAGCTATTAGTGTCCATGAGTCTATTCGTGGGGAATCTTCCCATGAAGAGAGTAGAGGGGAGCACATTAGTGAGCATCAGGAAGAGAGCCGTAGAGAGGACCAAGCTGAGTCTAAAGAGGTTAATTTGAGATAGATGATGCAAACCATTCTTGATCAACTACCTCCTCTTCAAGATTAGCCCAAAGCATATCAGACATAACAAGAGCTTAGAACCAGGTCCAAGAGCCCTCAGAAGGATCGATAGAGATCCATTGTATCTACTCAGATGAAGGATCTTTCAAGATCCAAGGTCAAGCCTTTTAGCAAGCAAGGTTTTGGTTATGTGGCCAAATAGTGGCTTATTGCCCTCCACAAGATTTTTGCCATGCAGGATTTCGATAGTAATGTTAAGGCAAGATTTGCAATTACCAATTTGGTGAATTTTGGGGCCACTTGGTAGACAATTGCGGAAAAGAATTTAGGTGTTAATATGAGTAGTGTCACTTGGGAGCTATTTTTAGAGAGTTTTCGTGAACGATTCCTACCAGTGGAATGGAAGCAACAAAGGGTAGATGAATTCCATAATCTCAGGTAGTATACTATGATAGTGACTGAGTATGAGCACAAATTTTATGAGCTCATGTCTTTTTCAAGATTCAGTGAAAATTTAGCTTAGTTGACACAACACTTTATCAGAGGTTTGAACAACCATATAATTGGGGGTGTCAAGGTATTTGAGCCAAAAACCTTTAAGGATGCAGTACGACGAGCCATCCTTGTTGAGAGAAGTGTCAACCTTGGTTAGGGAGGTTTTGTAGGATCACCAGCAACATCAGGATCTAAAGGAAACTACAATTCAGGTGGAAATAGGAAGCTTTCTTTTTCTAAGGGGAAACAGTATCAACAACAGTCTCAGCAAACGTAGCAGCAAAAGGGATCAAATTCTCAGGCTCAAGGTGGTGGCAGAGGTTCTAACTCCAAGAACAATCACAATTCTTAGCGCAATAAATGGAATCAACCCAATCAGCCAACTCAGAGTCATCAGTCTTTTGTTAGTAGGAACAATCATTTGCAATCAAATGCACCACCCATGGGTAAAGGATCTGGTAGAAATACAGGATGTTTTTAATGTGGAAAGATTGGACATTATGCAGCTCAATGTCCACAGTGAGTACCTCATTTTTTAGGACCTAGGCCAATAGCATCAGAGCCTATAGTTGGAGATTTAGGTAGAGCCCATAGAGTGTTTGCACCATCAGGCGGATCATCAGGGAATAGTGGTTGAGACCACAGGTGCTATTTGAGGTATGTCTCTTTCAGTGTTGTTCAATTCAGGAGCTAAAAATTCATTTATTTCTCCATCTATAGTTTCTAAGTGTAAGCTAGATGTGGTGAAGCAAGATCATGGTTGGAAAGTGGAACTAGCCTCAGGCATTAAGGTCTCCACAGATTTTGTAGTTCATAACTGTGGGCTTAGCTTACGAGGATTTGATACTGTAGTTGACCTTCAGGTTATATCCCCTGGTTCCTATGATGTGGTTTTGGGTATGGAGTGGCTTGGCTCTCATAGAGCTAGTATAGATTGCAAGAGGAAGATTATTTTGTGTCAAGATGACCAAGGGAACGATGTGAAGATAGTTGGGATACCAAGGCCTATATCTCTATGAATGATTTATGCCATGCAACTGAAGTGGATTTTCCATAAGGGATGTTAGATATTTGTTGTTATGGTAAATGATCTTGATGAGGAAGGTCTTGTGAGGAAGACTTTAGATCATTTTATTCTACAAGAGTACGCAGATGTATTTTCAAGCAAGATTCCAGGCATGCCTTCGAAGAGGGACATCAATTTTAGCATTGACCTGATTCTAGGAGCGGAGCCTATCTCTAAAGCTCCTTATCATATGACTATGCAAGAATTGGGTGATTTACGTCTTCATCTAGAGGAAATTTTGGCCAAAAGGAGCATTCAACCTATTGTATCACCATGGGGAGCTCCAATGCTCTTTGTAAAAATGAAAGACGGTTCTTTGTACCTTTGTATTGATTACAAATAGATGAATAAGGTGACCATTAAGAGCAGGTATCCTCTGACTAGGATTGATGACTTATTTGATCAAATCAAGGGAGCTACAATATTCTCCCAGATTGACCTTAAGTTAGGATACCACCAACTTCGCATTAAGGAGGTTTTTCACAAGACTGCTTTTCAAACTTGCTATGGGCATTATGAGTTCATAGTGGTACCTTTTGGGTTGACTAATGCTCTATCAATTTTCATGAGTTTGATGAATGGTGTGTTTCGATCTTATCTTGACAAGTTTGTACTTGTGTTTCTTGATGATATATTGATATATTCTAAGACTCAGAAGGAGCATGAGGAAAACTTGTGATTGGTTTTATAGTGCTTGAGAGACAATCGGCTTTATGCTAATGTAGCTAAGTGCAAATTCTTCAAATCAGAGATTCAGTATTTAGGGCATGTCATTTTAGGTGATGGTATTTCAGTGGACCTTGCAAAAATTTAGGCAATAGTAGATTGGCCTACACCAACTAATATGTCAGAGATTCGTAGCTTCATGTGTCTAGCGGGTTATTATCGCAAATTTGTCCAAAAAATTTCTAGGATAGCACATCCTATCACTTCCCTTCAGAGGAAAGGAAAGAAGTTTATTTGGACGAAAAAATGTGAGGAAGCATTTTGGAAGCTCAAGGAGCTTTTGACTAGTGCATTGATCCTAGCAATACCTGATCTAGAGGGAGATTTCATGGTGTGTACAGATGCTTCCCTTCAAGGGATTGGGGTGGTTTTGATGTAGAATGAATGGGTGATTGCGTATGAATCACATAAGCTCAAGGATCACGAGCTAAATGATCTTGCACATGATCTTGAGTTAGCAACGGTAGTTCATGCTTTGACAAGGTGGACACACTTCTTGTTGGGGCATAGATTCAAGCTACATAGTGATCATCACAGTCTTTAGTATATTTTCACTCAGCCTAATTGGAATGCTCACCAAAGGCGATGGATGGAATTTCTATACGAGTATGATTTTGAGGTAAAGTACATTAAGGGAAAGGAGATTGTGGTGGAAAATGCTTTGAGTCATAGGAGACATGTGATATCATCTATGACTCTTAGTGTGGATTTGAGGATTCAAATTCTTCAGGCACTTCCTACAAATTCTTGGTATCAAGAGGTGTACAAAGAAATAGATTCAGGAAGACCTTTGGAGGGTAAGTTTGTAGGCTACACTCGAGAATCAGATGGTCTTTTGAGACATTTAGAGAGGATTTATGTGTCGTTACTAGATGAGCTTTGCACCTTGATTCTAGCAAAAGCCCATCGTACACCCTACTTGGCACATCCAGGTGTCAAGAAGATGCATGCTGATTTGAGGCATTTATTATATTGGTCTAGGATGAAGTGAGACATTGCTGATTTTGTGGCCAAGTGTCTTGAGTGTTAGAGAGTCAAGGTAGAACACCAGCACCTAGCTGGACTTTTGCAACCAAATCTCATTCCTTCATGGAAGTGGGATATCATTTTTATGGATTTCATAGTAGGATTACCTATGACTGTACATCGTCATGATGCTATCATGGTCACTATTGATCAGATGACTAAGGTGGCACATTTTTCACCAATTAGGTCTTCCTACATGACAGCTTCTATAGTGAATTTCTTCATGCATGACATTGTTAGATTACATGGCATTCCTAGGAGGATTATATCTGATAGGGATCCTGTTTTCGCATCCACATTCTGGACATCGCTATAGCATGAGCTTGGAGCACAATTGAATTTTAGTTTGGCATATCATCCAGAGATAGATGGATAGACAGAGAGGGTGAATTAGGTTTTGGAAGATATGTTAAGGATGTATGTGATGGATAGGCAGACACATTGGGACGATTATCTCTACCTAGTGGAGTTTGCTTACAATAATGAGTATCATAGTTCTATTGGCATGGCACCATATCAGGCTTTATATGGATGTCCTTGTCATACACTTTTGAGTTGGGATATTCTAGAGGATCGCATCTTGCTGGGTCCTAAGATGCTTCATGATATGGAGCAACAAGTAGTGCGTATCTGTGAGCACTTGACTATGACATAGGATAGGCAGAAAATGTATGTTGATGCACATAGGATAGATAAGCAATTTTCTGTGGGAGATAAGGTTTTCTTGAGAGTGCATCCATGGAAGATTCTAATCTGATATGGAAAGGGTTCAAAGCTAGCACCTTGGTTTGTGGGGTCATTCAAGATTCTTGAGAGGATTGGCCTAGTTTCTTACCGCCTTGCTCTAGGCCCCAGCCTAGCTCACATTCATGATGTTTTTCATGTTTCAGTACTTAGGCAGTATATTCCTGATTGTACATGTTCTTGATTGGAATGCATTGCAGGTAGAGGAAATGCAACTAGCTTTGGAGCCAGTTCATATTCTGGAGTAGTGGAAATTGACCCTCAGGGGTTGAACCATTGAGCAGGTAAGGGTATAATGGGACCTGACTGATGATTCTTCAGCTACATGGGAGGATGCAGCTAGATTATGAGTGTTATATCCTTACTTGTTTTTAGGTTTCCAAGAGTAATCCTAACCCAAGGGGGGGTGGATGTAGTGCTTGCCCTCATTCACATCTTTCTGGACACATTGTTGCTATTATTATCAGACTATGTTAGACTAGTTTTATGTTGATGGATTAGTAGTATTTTTTCGAGACTATTAGACATTATGTTATGGATTCAGTTGATGTATGATGAGATTATTTAGACTCTAATTTCCATGTATGCGTTATGATTATTACATTTCTTTCACTTGTTGATGATTATTAGTTAGATGGTTTATTATCTCATGTTTTTTATTATGGATACTTACCCCATACTTGCATGTGTATGGTGTGCGTGTTGTTCTTATTGTATGGCATTTTTGATGTGGTTAAGGAAGGGAGTCGTAGTCACCTACTAGTCGAGATCTACACGATGCACCACTTCCTGCCATTGCTTGTTTAGCTTAGTATTATATATATTGTATGTACATGCATGATTTTTATGCAGGTTACAGGTACCAGGTATTAACTTCCCTGAATTGCCAGGATGAGTGTACCCTATTACACTATCTCAATGATAAGAGAATGGAGATAAATTCTCAAGTCCAAATCTCAAACCTTTGAACCATTTGTCCTAGAGAGATAGGACAAGTATCTAGATATTTTACCCACCGAATGTGTCGGATGACATAATTTGTGATTTTTAACCCTTTAGACTTCTTTTGTATGGATTTTTCTATGATGGGTTTTCATATTTTATGTTGGAGGTTTATGGTGAATTTTCTATTAATTAAGTCTTAAAAAAATAGATTTAATTAATAAGTTAATTATTTGAGGAAAAAAATAATATATTGTCATGATCTTTGATATTTTGATTATAATTAATTAAAAAAAGAATTAATTGAGAAAAGAATAAAATAAAAGAAATTAGAAATTAAAATTAATAATAATAATAAAATAATAAATTAATAATAATAATAAAAGTTATAAAAATTAAAATAAAAGTTATAAGCTTGCCTAGGAGTAAACACACCTTTTTATTTCTGATATGTCAATGACACATGAGTTACCGCACAAATTAAGCACATGGTGTCTACAACCTTATGACTCATCTAGAAGGTTGGAAAAAGCTCCTGCTTAGTTGTCGACACCTTCTAATTGTTTCTTGAGACATTCTAGGTGCTTCTTGAGAGCCCTTTATATTCAGGCACTCCTAGGGGCTTAGGGAGAGCATTTTTGGAGCATTTTGGAGGACCGAGAACATGGGAGAAGGAAAGACCTTGCTTTGCAAATTATGAGGAGAAGGGAATTAGCATCAGTGTCTAGGTAGACACTTGTGATTTTGCATCTTGCACTTCCTATCTTCTTCGTGTCTTCTAAATGTTTTTTGAAGATTTTGCATATCTTGCTTGCATGCATTTGATATGGGTAGTTAAAATCCCATATAAGAAATCTTCATATGCGTAGATCTAAGAAATTATGGGCGCTAGGGTTAAAGATTTATAGTCAAACCCATTACAAGGATTAATGGATAAATTTAGAGAACAAATATTTAATAGGAACATTCTTATAATTAGGAAGCCCTTTTTATTTTTAAAAAAAAACTACGTTCTCTCTTTTTTAAAATCAAATAAATCTGCATACATATACACATAAATACATATATATATATATATGTATATGTATATGTATATGTATATGTATATGTATATCTATATATATATACATATATATGTATATATTGATGTAATACTTACTAATAATCTGCATATTTATATATATACATACATACATATATACATATATATATATATAAATGTATATGTATATATACACATACACACACACACACACACACACACACATACATATATATGTATATATGTTAATTTAATCACAATGGAAAAATGTCATTATAAAATCTGAATCACAGTTGAAAGCAATTTCAGAAAATGTTTTAAAAACGTTTAAAAAAATATATATTAAATAAAATATGAGAGGGGGGATTTTAACCCACCTCGTCCCCTTTTTACGTCGCCAGCTATTTGTGCCTGCTATCATAGGTATTGCGATTGCCGTCGCAGGCCCTGCGACAAAGGCAGGACCGCACGACCCTTTACATGTGTTGGGCAACGATGTTAAGCCTATGCCAAACATCAATCACAGTACATTGTTTATTATATCATTTTAGAATATGATTGATATGCGATTTCGACAATCAATGGTACTTCGATTGCAATTGTATTAAGTTTTATTAATATATATATATATATATATATGTATTTATGTATGTATGTATGTATGTATGTATGTATGTATGTATGTATGTATGTATTATATTATATTATATTAGTGAAATTTTAATATTCAAGCTAATTAAACAATATTGTTTATATTTAGATTTAATAAATTTATGAGTTCAAATAAGGATATTGGGAATTTTAGGTTACCAATTATTTTAGGGTTCTTGAAATTGAAAAATTGACTCATTGAAATTGATAATGAAAACAACTGGTAAATTCTCATGTTAAAAATCTACAATGTAATTTTGATGGGGGTCATACATGAGCTATATATCATTAGAATAATTGGTAAAATCAATTCTAGAGTAATGAGAAATTTTAAACTAGTTCATGGGTTAGATAACAATGTACGAATTTCTCCTCTCAATATCTAAATTTGGAAATGAAAACTGAGACCTCCACACTTAATTCAATTATGTAATTTTAGTAAACCAAAACATGTTCTTGAATTGTGTATTCTCTATGTTATTTGTTTTGGGTTTTTGGGTTGACTAGTGTTGACCAGTTATAGGACGTCTACCAGAGGCTTGGGGCCATGATTGTGATGTCATGATGATGTCTTTTGATTCCGATCTTTGTAAATCCAACCATGGATATTTGATGGATTTTTCTATGATAAATCTGTATTTATTGCTTGTTATTTTGTCTTCTTGTGTGAAGATGAGATGCATATGTATTTGAGACATTTGACTTAACCATTTTGAGTCATCGATTAAATATACCTGGGTTACTTCCAATCAATTGATGAAATTGAAATTGTTTATCTAATCTTGATGATGTCATGTTGTGACATGTTTTGACTCAACCATTTTGGAGTCTTCAATCAGTATTATTTTGAGATACTTTTGGTTTCTTGTTAAGAACCAATGATTATTGTGATTATCAGGGATACCTTCAGTTGCCAATAGAGAACTGTTGTGGTCATGATTATCTATGGATGTTTTTCTTTTTCTCATGGAGATTTGATGATTATATCGTGGATTATCTTTTGGTATTTTATGATTTATGATTCCATGAGCTTAGGGTAGGTTATTTGCTTGTAGTGTCGAGAAGTGGCTTGCAATGGGGGCCGGGGCCCTAAGTGGTTGCTAGGGTAACTCATTGTAAGTTGTTTTAATATATGAAAACATTCTCACCTAACACTGACTTAATGAACCTAAAAAGATAATATTTTGTTCTCGCCCATGCGTCGAGTGCTAGTACAGACTAGGATGGGAGTAGAGAGAATGCTTGGTTGTGACCTTACATTCCGTAGTATGCATCTTCTGTATGAGAGGATACTAGTGGCCGCACATGGATCACTAGGGGTCTGGGGTCTATTGGAATACTACCAGGGTAACTCTAGTGTGATCCATGCGATGAAACTTTATCGCTTGCATAGTAGGTCCCTACATGTCATTGTTGTGCCTTTGGGATTAGATGTCATTTTTTGATTGGAATCTTTGAGTTAGTATACTTTTAGGATTCCTTGACTTAGAGAGTATTTATACTTTGTGATTTGATAACCTATTTGGGACTTGAGATTATCTCCTCAGCATGGTGGGAGTGGACCACTTAGGTTCCACGCGATTGGGTGGTAGTGTTTTTCCACTCTTATCATTTGAGATCCGTTTGAGACACCGTAGCTGATGCATTCTTGGATTATGATGGTGGTTATGTATCCTTTCATTAATGATTAGCATATGTTAGATGATGTTATCTTATGCTTTATTTTGCATGTTAGATTACTTTCTGCATATGATGTAGTATGTTTAGGAGTGACATTCCTACTATGTTAATACTGACGATCTCTTCAGTAATTTGGAATGTTATGCACGGAGGGATGGCTAGGACCCACGATGGTCTAATGATGCTATATATGGTTGGGAGGAATTGTGCACTTAGTTTATTATGCTTGATGTTTTATGTTGGATGATTATATCTTCTATGATGTTGTATCATGTATGACATGTGACTACATTTACTTTTTTGCATCATAGATTAGAATAGGATAATGTATTTTATTTCACATATGTATATTCTTTTAAGCCTTTCATACCCTATGACATATACAGTGGATGATTGAGCATTCAGAAATGTAATGTATAAACATTGGACTTTTCATTATTATTTCATGTGGATGTTGGATTAGATGGATTCATTAAAATTAGGTTATTTAGATGTAATTCTACGTTAAGGGATCCTTAAAGAATGTAACCTGTTATGTTTAGATGGATATTGTTATTGCTTCCGTTACTATGTATAAGTTGTAAATGAATTTACTTTCATGTTTAAATAAAAAAGAAAAATGCTACAAAACTTAGTGAAATTTTAGGTTAATTCTTTGGATCCCGTGGCGGGGCGTTACACTAGTTTTATGTTGATGGTTACTAGCATTGTTTTGAGACTATTAGATATTGTGTTATAGATTCAGTTTATATATCATGAGATTTCTTAGACTCTACATTTCATGTATGCATGATGATTATTACATTATTCTCAATTTTTGATGATCTTTAGTGAGATGGTTTATTATCACATGTGTTTTCTTATGGATACTTACCCCATACTTGCATGTGTATGGTGTGCATGTTTGTTTCCTTATGTATGGTGTTTCTAATGTGGTTAATGAAGGGAGTTATAGTCACCTACTAGTCAGGATCTATACGATGCACCAATTCCTACCATTGTTTGTTTAGCTTAGCACATATATATATATTGTATGTACATGCATGGATTTTATGTAGGTTGTAGGTACTGG
>CM053786.1:389243591-389501091 GCA_028749045.1 Cupressus sempervirens
AGAAATCTCTTAAAAGAGTTGACTTAATAGTCATTTTGTAAATCTTTTAATAAAGTGGCATTTCTAGATTGAAGTGTCTTAAGACCTCTAATAAGGCCACTCCTAAAAGGGTGATTCAAATCCTTTAATAGGGTCACACTTAATTGTATGTTTTGTAACTTTAAACAAAGTTGCTTCTTAATAGGGCTCACTTCAGAAGAGTGAAAATTTATAACTAGTTGCATTAGTGGTTATCCCAAATCGAGCTTTGAGATTAAATCTTGGTGTCTCATGTGTTCATGTTACTTCATTATTTCTTTATGTTTATGCAACTAAGTTACTAAAAAGTTAATACACGTTAATATCTCAAGATTACTTTATTAATCGAGTTATAGTGTATATCTAGTTCTAACATAGCAGTAAAAGGACTTGGCATAGTAAGACATTTGTATTGACATCGAAGGGATTTTGAATTTTTTTTGTGGTAACCGATTCACCCCTCCCCTGTTATTTACTCCTCTTATACTTCCAACAATTGGTATTAGAGCTATTGGTGCTAGCAAGAAAGTTTTCAAAGACCTAAGCTAAAGATCAAGATGTCTGACAGAAGAGAGATCCCTAATCTTAATAGAGATAACTTTGCAACATGGCAGTAACTCATAAAGCTACATATGGGAACCATTGGAGATACATATTTTCACTTCTTAGAAAATCTATATGTGGCACCTCCAAAGCCTTTACCTGTGGATCAAATGGTGGACATAAAGAATCACACCGCAATGATGATTGATATTGCTTCTGATCTCAATTATTCTAAGTTTGATGAAGTCAAAGATTTTCCTACTACCTATGACATGTGGAACAAAATATAAAAAATCTATGGAGGAGATGAAAATGTGAAGAGAACCAAAGAAGAGAGTCTAAGAGGCTAGTTTGATCAGATGAAGCTAAAAGAAGATGAAAACATTGCAAAATACAATGAAATAATCAAAGCAAGCACGAGTGCAATCAGAGTTTTAGGAGGAAAAATAGATGATATGCTAGTAGTCAAAAAGGTATTAATAACTATTCTTCCTATTTTTGTAATTAGAGTTTTATTTATTCAAAAGATGATATGTGATCCCAAAAATGATATAACTTTGGATGCACTAGTGGCAAGATTAACTTCTTTTGAGTTGGATAACTTTCATAACTATATTCCTAACACTAACAACATAGAATCATCATAAAAAGAAAAACTAAAATTTGGTAGAAAGGGAGGAAAATATAAAGGAGAATAGATTGATAGTGAAGAAGAGGAAGATTTAGATGATGATCTTGAAGCTATTGAAGCCCTGCTTGCAAGAAGGTTACCAAAAGGCAAAGGTAAATATAAAGGAAAAATACCATTGACTTGTTTATCTTGTCAAGAAGTTGGTCACATTGCTACAAGGTGTCCAAATAAAGAAAAAAAGATGATAGAAAGTTCAACAAGTTAAAAGGAAAGAAAGACTTCAAGACCTACAAAGACTACAAAGACAAACATAAGAAATCTTGTTATATTGCTAAATATTTTGGCAGTGATGATGAAGATGTAATGGTATATATTGCTATTAAAGATGAATCAAATGATGAGGATAATGAGAAGATGACACTTATTTCTCATGTTAGCAAGAATGACACATGGATAATAGATAGTGGTTGTTCTCATCACTTGACTGGTGACAAAACTAAGTTTGAACACTTGGAACATTTTGATGATGGAAGTGTTAGATTTGAAGATGATGAACCATGTTATGTGAAAGGAAAATGATGCATTGCATAAAACGATGGACTCAAATATGATAATTCTTATTGGGTCAAAGGACTAAGACATAATCTTCTAAGTGTGGTATAGTTGAACAACATTAGATACAAGGTAGAATTAATGAATGGAAAAAGCTAAATTGTTGGATGGTAAAGGAAGCCTATTTGGGATGAAAAATTAGACTAAAGATAATTTATTCTATCTAGATCTTACTAAGAGTTCATGTTTTTTGGCATAAGTAGAGGAGAGTTGGTGATGGCATAAAAGGATGTGTCATGTAAACTTTGACAATCTAGTTACCATAAGCAAGAACAAAAGAGTAAGATGTATTCAAAATATGAAGAAACTTGTAATGCATATATGCAAACAATGTGAGATTGAAAAAATGTGCAAAACTACCTTCAAAAGTAAAAAATGCAATTTTGAGGAAGTTTTGGAACTAGTTCATATAGATCTTTGTGGACCAATAGGTGTAGACAACTACAATGGAGACAAATATTTCATTTTATTTGTTGATGATTATTCTAGGATGATGACAGTGATGTACTTAAAAGAAAATATGAAGCTTTTCAAAATTTTAAATGGTATTTAGCTAGAGTTGAAAAAGAAATAGGAAAGAATTTAAAATGCCTAAGGTCATATCGAGGAGGTGAATTCATCTCTAATAAATTCAATGAGTTTTGCAATGAAAGATGAATCAAAAGACAAGTATGTACACCTAGTATAGCTCAACAAAATGGCATAGCAGAAAGAAGAAATAGATCCATCATGGATTGTGCAAGAACACTAATGATAGAGAAAAATGTTGCAACTAAATAATGGAAAGAAGTAATCAGCATAACAATTCATACCCTGAACTAAGTTCAACTGAAAAAAGGTACAAATCAAACACCTTATAGATTATGGTATAGCTATAAACCTAATGTTTGTTATTTCAATGTATTTGGAAGAAAATTTAATATCTTGAAAGAGGAAAGGAAAGGCAAGTTTGATGCAAAAGTGATAAAGGCATATTCCTAGGGTACTCCAACAAGAGCAAAGCTTATAAATGTTTGAATCTTACTACTCACAAGGTTATAGAAATTGTACATGTAAAAATTGTTGCATTTGTAGAAAAAAGTGAAGAAAAAAGTAGAAAGGAACTTGGAGACTATAGAAAGTTTGTTTACTTTGAGCCTGAAACATTTTCCCAAGGCACAAACAAATGTGATTGGGCCATAATAGACCACACCACATGAGTCACCCAAGTCTATAGTATAACCTACATTGTAGCTAGAGAAACCCAAGTTATAAACTATTCTAAATGAGTCTTAGAAAGAGGCACCTAAGTCTTAGATAATGGGAATAGAGTAGAGGGGTGATTCTACAATAATGGGTTCCACTTTTTGACCAATTTTGACAGTGAAATCAATATTTTTGCAACAAAAGTCACGTTCAAGTGACTATATCTCCAAAACTATAAATAATTTTAAGATGACATAAAATAGTGATTTTGAGTACTTTGTTCCTACTTTGTAACCACATTTTTAATCTAATTTTTTTTTTTAATGTTAATTTTTTTTATCTCCTCCAAAAAGTGGTACATAATAAAATTCAATATTTTTAAAGAGTGATAGTCCGTTTGACACACATAACTTTTTTTTATAGAAATGATAATGAAGTAATTATTTAGACGTTAGATTTGTAACATCAATATCCAAAGGATGCATTTGGTTTGATTTATTTTGGTTGAATATTGTATAGTTTATGAAGTTTTGAAGTGACACGAATCGTAATTTAGACATACGTTTTGTTTGACAGAGATAATTTGAAGTCAAATTATCATAAACATAAATTTTTTTTTTTGAATAGAAATGTGTCTCAATAAGCTAGTTCCTGCATATTTTTCAAAAAAAAATTGAGCTGATTTACTAATTTTCCCAAGGTGTCGAAGTCGGTTGATGTTCAATTGGTAATGAACCTATAATGAGTTAAACTCATATTTGAAAATCTTAATGACTAAAATATGTATTAAAATTATAGTCATTGGAAAGCTTTCTCCAAGTAGCACATTTTGACATTTTTTATTTTACAGTAGGAGATCATTCTCCTGCAATTATGGGAGTCAAAAGAGAAAAAAAAAAGGGTTTAAATTTTCCTAATTTTATGCATTCGTGCGAACAAGGCGTTCACACAAACATATTAAGCATGTTTGCACAAACATGCCCACTCAAATTTCATGGCCGCCAAGAAATTTAAAGGGTTAGTTTAGGCGAACATGCCTATATCTATGGTGTTCATGCGAACAGTCAAAGAAGTTCAATTTGTAAAGCTATTTGCCATCAACCTGGTAGTGCATTGCCTATCTTTGCCACAAATTTTGTTCACAAAAGTCAAATCAAATGTAGCTGAGAGATTTCTCAATATCTACAAATTAATGTTCTTCCTATCTTCATTCATGCTTCCATCAATATTTCCTATCTTCGTTCACACTTTGATAATTATCTCCACATTAATGCTATGACTTTCTTTACACCTCCATCATTTTTATGGTGGGAGAAACTAGTTTGATGGTGGAAGAAACTAATTTTATGGCAGGAGAAACTTCATTCGCAATCTATTTATTGTAGAAGGGAGATAGCTCATTATTTGCAATTTGGGTGGCAATCTGGAGCATCGATTGCAGTAGAAAAAAAACAATTTTACCAGTGGGTATTAAATCTGGAGCATCAGCTTAGCAAAAAAGAAATTTCATCCCAGAATATTAAATTTGGAGCATCGACAGTAGTAGCAAAAATTGGAGAAAAGGTTAGTGGAATTTCACTCCAATAGAGTTAATAAAGACTATGTCTGATAAATATTTGTAGTTGAATTTAAGATATCAATATATATGAAATTAATGTATATGCCTTATACTTCTGAAATTTGTGCATGTTTATTAGTTATAGTTCTAAAATTTGTGCATGTTTATCAGGTTTTCTGAAATTATGGTTTAGAGAAATAAGATATAGAACACATAAATGCTCCAACTTAGCAAACTTGACCTTGCATAGGTGAAGACAGAATAAAATTTGTCTTTAGTTTCTATTAAACACAGATAGATCTATTATTTTGTCTATATGCAAACTCTTCTATGTTCTTTGTCACACACTTTTCACTCTCTCATTCAGCACAAGTTTCCTATGTTGCATAGATATTAAATACACATAAAAAAACTATAAAAGCAGAATATTTAAATTGGTTAGAAAAATTAAAGAAGTGTCAAGAACATAATATAATAGTATAATAAAACATTATAGCAGTAATATATATATATATATACATTTTATTTTTATTTTTATGGAATGTAAAATGGAAAAGAAAATATTGTAATGTTTTATAAGGTGTACTCAAAAAAATTAGTAACACATTCAAGGTGTTAATAAATGTATATTCTTATTGGTTTTTTCATTTTTTTAAATATTGAATTTGGCAAAAAAATTGTACATCTAAATTATTTCTTTCTTTCTTTCATTAGTGAAGTTGTTTAACGGATGCATTGAAGTTAAATTAAAAATTAGTAACACATTCATGATGTTGAGAAATGTATATTCTTATTGGTTTTTTCATTTTTAAAAATGTTGAATTTGTTAAAAAAAAATTGAGCATCTAAATTATTTCTTTCTTTCTTTCATTAGTGAAGTTGTCTAAAGGATACATTGAAGTTAAATAGATTCAAACTAGATACTTTTAAAGTGTGGTTACATGTTAGTTTTACTTATCTCACTTTAATTATCTCGGTAGTTACATTCAACTGAATTTTTTAATTTACAACTTGAATTAATAAAAAGTATTTAATTTTATTTTCAAATCAAAATCATTCAATAAAAATAAATATGCCATAACTCTTTATGAATTCTCAATTTCTATAAAGAAATAATCTTTATAAAGAAAAAATCTTGATATAAATAAACATATTTTTTTAAAAAAAGAGAGAATTTAAAGGATGTAAACACAATCCTTACTCAATTATGTGTTTATAAGGGAGAAATGAAAAGTAACATATTTGTAAGAGATAACTATTTTTCAATTAAATTTTGTAAGGTTTCTTCTAGGAAAAAATGCTACATATGTATTTATATGTGGTGTTGTATTTTAGAAGGTTCATTTAATATATATATATATATATATATATTTAAAAAAAAGTAATGAACTTAAACTAATTTAATGTTTCAAATTTTGTAATATAAGTTTTCTTTGGAGGAACATCAAATGTAAAACTATATTTCCTTTTAATTGATTTTTTATAAGTACATTTCTTTTATTTGAATATTAAATAACTTAGAATCTCACATTAATTAAGAACTATTACACTTTAGTTGAGTATGAGTTTAAATAAGATTCTAAAATTGTACAATAAATTGAAAAACTTCAATGTTTATTTAAGTACTTCAATTTTATTAACTAAATTAAATGAGTTATTTATTATTCTATTTTTAATCCACATTATAAGAAAATTCTATCTAAATAAATATATTTTCCAAGACGTTTATAATAGAATTTAATGTATACATATACTAATTATTATTATTTATTAAATTTCTCTTTATAAATATTAGATTTATCTTTATATGAAATTTATTAAGTTGTGACTTACCATTTAATATAACAATTTCTAAATATTAAGTAATTTTTTTATAAATATTTAATTTATAAAAAGAATTGTTCAATACTAAATGTAATTGTTTAAAAATCTAATAATAAAAACTGTCTTAGAAAATTTTGCATTTATTTATTTAAAATATTAGACTTCAATAAAATATTTTTTATTATTCTTTTATTTTATATTTAATAAGTGTAGACGCTAAAAAATGGTGCGCATCTATGGTTTCATCACTTCTTCATACTAACTCATCCCATTTTCTCATTCCACTAATTCTGATCTTTTGGCTAAATTGATCATATTTCATCATTTGTATCCTCTTTCACATCAATTTCATATCATTTCAAAATCATTTCATATCATCTCAAAACCATTTCAAATCAACTCAGAATCACCCCAGATCAACTCAGAATCACCTGGAATCAACCATAATCATCATGAAGCATATCAAACATCCAAAATCAATCATCATTCATCTGATCCTAGGCATTTTTGTGGCTTTCAATGCCTTGGAAACCTATCAACCTATCAATCTTATCAATCTGACCTTAGTACTATCATGGCTCTCAGTGCTAGGTCAAACTATCATTCATGTCATCCGATCTTTGATGTTGTTGAGGCTTTTAATGTTGGATCATGGCATTATCAACCTTTTTAAATATAATATTGACAGCATCCGTCGATGTTATTATGATCAAACTTATCAATCAACCTCGATCCTATAGCATTTACAATGTCAGTTAAATGTTACGTATCTTAATTCATGTCATGTGTCCTTGGCATGTTATCATTTGATCAATCAATCAATTTGACCATTTCTTTGGTCTACATATCATCATCTTATTCAATCCCCATCATCATCACATTTCATCAAAGGATACTGTCACACTTATTTAATCAACTAGCCTATCATTTACTAATTTACTCTATAGGATTAAATAACCCATAATTTAATCCTATCATTCTTACTAATTATTCTTCCTAACTAACATCCTCAATTAATTAATTTTATTAATTAATTGATTTATCATCCACAAACCATGGAAATTCTCAATTTCCTAAGTCACATTTTTCATCATTAATTCCATTTTCTACTAATTTCTATTTTGTGGAATAAAGGATTTTTAATTCAAATATTCTACAAAATATTTACATCATCATGACACTTGGATATGACACCTCATGGATTCTCCTTTGACACTTGGCAAAGATATATCATAATCCGATATTCTTATTCTCTTACACACATCCATATTTGGCTTATTTGTCATATATTCTTGACTTTAAGTGGGTTGAGGTGTCTTATGATGCGTCATAGATTATCTTCCACATTTAGCCAAGTTTGACTTCCATGCATCATAGAATCCTAGATTTGGCATCTTGTGTCATATGCATCATGGATTCTCAAGGGAATCTCTTGCCACATCACATATCTAAGGGTGACAAATCCAATGCTCTCATCTTTTGTGCTAATTATAAAATGGGCATTCTTCCTCTCATTTCTAGTCCCTTATCTTTTTGATTTCTTCATTCTCGCTTTCACATTCAAATCACATCTTCAAGTATTCTCATAGCATTATCATTTTCATAGGCTTTTGCTTCAATTTTGTGTGCACTATAGGCAACTTTGGAGCTACATCATTTGGAGAAGAAAGAAGGACATGGGAGCTACAAGCAAAAGAGGGAGTTTTAACATTGTTTTCTTTCTTTATTAGTTTGGATTTCATGGTAGACTAGTGGGTGCTAACATATGTTGATTGAGTTTTGTTATTTCTCATAGTATGTTATGCATTTAACCCATTTTTCTAGTCCTACAATTGGTGGACCCAATGTGAACATGCATATCTATCTTGGGTTTTCTTGTTTTGTGCTTTTCGGTGCAAGGAAGGAGTTCACTTGGAGGGGTATAATGCTTATTCTCTCTCCTTTATCACACCTAGTCTAATTAGGAGGCCTAGTAATATGATTTTATACTCTCATTTAGACATTCTGTTAGCTTGCTGTCCTAGGGTGCAATCTGCTCTGTCAGGGTGCACTTGGGACCCCTAGAATGCAGTTTTAGGGCCCCAAAAGACACTAAAACCTCTTTCTGCTATTTCTAACTTACCAACTACATCATCGACATAGTTTGCACTATTTGGGAACACTTGGGAGTGTAGCTTTCAAGGTTTGCAATTTTTAGGTCCCATTTGGGGCACCATTTCCCCACAGTTTACACCTGACAGTATATGGAGGTCAATTGGGCAACCATGTGTAGAACACCTCATTTCAATAGGATTGAAGATTTATTAAAAAATTTAGTCATATCATTTTGTCATGCCCAAACATTAGGGCAAAGATGCACACAATTTTTTTTTTTTTTTTTTAAATTAATAAATAAGCAAGTTCTAAGTTTAAAATGATTGTGATTACAGTTTAAGAAAAGGATCTCTTCGATACATCTTAAGTTTTAAAATCTTCACACATGAATTAATCATTGATTTATCCTTTATCATTAATTTGGTTAAATCATTACTAAGTATAGTTATTAAATAAAGTGCTTAAAGACAAAATGATAGAGATAACATTTTACGTACAGGTTCTTTACAAGATGTCTTAAGGTTATAACATGAGGATGATTACATCGTTAAAACATTAAAACTTTTGTTATAAGATTGATATCAATCATTAATTAAAAAAATTATTCATTGGTCTACTAAAATCTGATACATGGGACCAACCATCTTTAATTGAACCCATTATTATTTTCATCTAATACTACTATCTTTAACAAAGTTAATTTAGTAAATCAATTTTACATATATCTACATTGAAGCTAGTAATATTCCAAGACTAATTAACATGAATGCTAAAACAATAAATCTAAGAATTAACTAACTGAATTACAACTTATAATTGCAACTAAATTATATATATATATATATATATATATATATATATATATATATATATATATATATATATATATATATATATATATATATATATATATATATATATATATATATATATATATATATAAACTAACTAATTTAAAATCTAAAACTATATTACATTTTTAATGTTAAACTAAGTTAGTTCTAAACTAACAAAAAAGACAACTTATTAATTTTAAAACTAGCATTACATAAAATATTCTAACTTAAAACTTAACTAATTAAAACAATATACAATAAAACTAAACTAACTTAAAATAAAAACTAACACTAAAACTAACATCATAACCTAATCTAACCCTAACCTAACCTCCCTACACCCCCCTACATCCCTACAACCCCTATTGCCACGTCACCCCCCCCCTTTCTACCTAGGCCTACACTTTCCCAAGCGTTGGAGAGGGCGCACTACCCCATACTGACCCTGCGTCAGTCATACAAGTACGTGGGCGACCAGAAATGGTGGCAATTTTTATTAATTTTGGTTGAAACAAACCAAAATTAACTTAATGCCCCTCCTTCCAAGCTTGAACGCTCACTTAAGAAGGATAAAGGGGATGTGACATGGGGATAGGGTGACATCACCCTCCCCCATGTACAAGATATTTTATTTTTAAAAAAAAACTTTCTTGAAGGACTCTTCCAAGTTGACGCCCACCAAGAAGGAAACATACTAATGACAAAAAGTTAAATAGTTAAGGAAATGATGAGATGTTGCATATATATATATATATATATATATATATATATATATATATATATATATATATATATATATATATATATATATATATATATATATATATATATATATATATATATATATATATATATATATATATATATATATATATATATATATATATATATATATATATATATATATATATATATTTTAAATTTCTTTTTAAAACTTTATCATTTGTATAATGCCTAAACTTGATTTTTGTTTAATCACAAAATTTAAATTGAAAGAATATTTAAAAGAATATTCTCTATTGCTCCCATACAAAATAAAAAGATCTCTCATACAATTTTCAGCATCCTGTAGGTGGGTGTTTTGGAAATTTTCTCTTAGGGATGGTATGAAAAGTTAATTTAATCTTCTTTAAGTTGGATCAAAATTTGAAGAGCTAACATATTGCTAATATTATCCCAAGTTAATTCTTAAATTTCCTTATGGCTTACAAAACTAATAGAGCATCTCTCAAATCTATTAGATGATTAAGGTAGGATTCAATACAATTTCTATCACATCTAAAATAGATTGATTCAAGGACTAAACTCATCATTAATTTCCTTTTTGGAAAATCTATAATGACTTGATACAACCATAACCTATCAAGAGTTAGAATTATTCATTTCATTCAATAATGCAATACTTTATCATTTGGATCTAACAATCATAACAAGTGAATTTGCATGCATAATCATAGTTTTTCATTTGCAACATATATGAAAGCTTGGAATTTTTTCAAATTTAGCATCATCAATTCCTTCCTATTTGGTTTCCTACTCCAATAGTCTAAGTTACTCATGACAAGATATTACAGTGATAGTGTGAGTTACTCATTGGACTAAGTATAGTTTAGGATGATAATTCATATAACAAACAACATAAAACTTAATGCAGCCGATAAGCAATCCATGGCAAGGGGAAAGATAACTAACTGATTTATGCTTTAAAATTTTAAGGAGGTACATAATCTCTTAGTCCAATTGATTCGTTCATAAGGAAATTTAACAAAGAAAAGATAATTTGAGTTCTCAAGGTAGGAATCCTAATTCAGCTAATACTTATACATCAACTTGAAAATTTCATTCTATCAAATTGTTCTTCCTTAACAAATTTAAAAACTTGAAATATCACAATTCATGACATTATCCATTATTCTTATTTTTTTAATGTGCAACCATATTGAATTTAATACACAATTAAATCACATGATAACCAAATATGCTCAACACCAATTTTATTGGCAAACCTGATTCAAAGGCTCAGCCGAGAAAGAATCAGGAAGAAAACCCGACTTCATTGCCATTTACAATAAAGTTTAAAATACAATTTGCAATAGGATTTCAATCCCAAATTTCAACAATTAAATTAAATTTTTCCTCATGATGAAAGTCAAGGAATTTGTAATGTTTTCTGAATCTCATTTCAAGAACCATGGAGGAAACCAATATCTAATTGGGTGACAACCAAGCATAACCAAAAGAAAATCAAACATGCATAATCATACATGGTCTACACAATAGGATTCACAATGAATCAAGACAGGGAAAGGTGGATTCTTCCAACAGGAGAAGTCAAGCACAACACCAATTTAGATGCCCAATCGAGGCTAATAACCAAGAACTCTCGTTCTTTCATTTAAACATGCCATACTCATACTAGGTTTGTGCTAACGGGTAGGGGCCCATAACACCCTACCCTTTATCCCTCTTCTCATCCTGAGAAGAGACTCTACACTGGTTGGAGTCCAACTAAACAGACCTCTCCCAAAATTGGTCACTTTTGCCCTCTCCAAGGGTGAGTAATACCAAAACACCCATGCAAGGAAAAACTCAAAAATTGCAAATATAAACAAGAAAGGAAAACAACCAAAATGACATGGTTTTCAAATCTTCCCAACATACCCACAACCATACAACAGTGCAACAACAACAAGGTAACATGAACATGAAACAAAACATAAAAACTGAATAAGGGAGATGAGAATTTCCTACCTTCACAAAGAGGTAATGGCAATGAACAAGTTTGAGTAGAGTATCCCTTTTCCTTCCTTCAACCTTCAAGAATTCCTCCATAAATGTAGAGATTGGGTAACCAACTCCACTAGCCCAATGAAGGCCTCTAAATAAGCCTCCAACTCAACCACCCAAAAGGAGCAATAACTATCTCCACCTACTAACAAATCTAGAAACTCCTAACTCAACCTACACCATGGTTAAACCCTAAGTGGAGATGAGGTGAGGTAACTCAAGATAACCACGGTCAATTTTCGCACAAAGGCAAAAAGGGACTTTTTGAGTGACCTCAAAAGTCAAAAAAAGGGGCTTAGGGTTGGAAAAGACCCCTAACCCATACCCATACCCTTTGGTTAGAATAATAACATGTTTAAAAGCCTTAGGAAAGAGGTTTAGAGTCAAATAAAATCTAGGAATAAAATAGGTCCATCTAACTACTCTAACTTGCAGATAAGCACTAATTCGGATTAGGGATGACTAAACTTAATTAAGAACCTAATAGAAAACTGACACTAACTTAAACCAACTTGGTCCAAAGGTTAAACAATTAACCCTAAACAGCACACCGAAGCACATAAAAATTTTACAAGTGTCAAGCGACATTGAACGAACATAATTATGAACATTAACGTTTACTGAACAAAGAAGATACATACATATATCTCACAATACAATACGTGAATTATGAACAACAAGGCTTCCAGAATTTAGCACAAAGAGATCAGTTCTGTTCCTTCGTAGGGTTTCTCAGCTCAATATCTGCACACTCATTGCACACATCAGTAGTGCCGTAAAATCACATGTACATAAATGTATACGTATTCAAAAATTCACATAAATTAAAACATACATCAATAAGGGTTTCTTTATCCTACTTAGTTCTTAATCATTTAAAATCTCTTAAATCAAAGTCTCAATCCTACATTTACTGATTTCATCAACATACATATACATGAAACATTAAATGTCAATCATCAAATATATCTGGAAATAACATCACTCAACATGAAATAATAAAATATGTTCTAAGCATCAGATAATGTCTCGAGATCTCGAGTCGTGAATATCAATAATAATAATAATAATGCATCACTATGCTCCGATGGGTCGGGGCGAGGCCTCACACATTTTGGATTGATAACACCCATCCTTCAACAAATAGTAGAGATGTTATCAGGCATAGGATTGCACCTGGTCAATATGAACATCATACAAAACATTGGTTGAACACAACACAACATGAGTTATATGTATCATTTTGTAGTGAACATCCTAATGTAAAAGTTGGGCAAACATTGTTTGAAAAATTGAAGCCATATTTGTGAGGTCAAACAAAGTGTTTGAAATGTGTTGTTTTCATCATCATATTGAGTTTGATCTCCACTATCAAGTATTTTGAAAGTTTGTAGAAGACACATATGGTTTTCATGCTGCTCCTCCTAGTAGGAGAAGTGATTTTATATCATCCATTTTTTGTGAAAACATAGCTGATCTAGCTGGTCAAATAAATTGCATCAAAGGATTATGTGAAACATGTGGTGAATTGGTTCTATTTCCTTTGAAAACTGAAAATATTGATGTAACAAAAATATTGAATTGCAAAAGTTACAAGTATATCAAGAATGAAACAAAGTTGGGGAAAGAAATAAAAAGGTTGGAATATGTTGAAGAGGAGTTTCCTTTTCTAACATTTATGGATAGATTTAAGAAATTGATTTAACCTTATATTCATCATGCATTTTTTGCAAAGTGGCAAACACAACAGTTTCAAACTTTGAGAGATAATTTCCCACTTGGAACAATTGTATCAGTTGTTAATTTTGCAGAGAACTATTCCTTTGTTCATTAGAAAGCAATTCAATTAGATTATTACTTTAATAAGCAAGTCACTATTATGGTACATTTTTGTTATAGACATGCACTATTAGATTTGGATGGTGTTTAGGGTACAATTCAAGCATGAGTAATTATAAAGGAATATCATTTTTTTATAAGTGATGATAAAGAACATGACATTCACTATGTAGAACATTGCTTCAATATGTTCTTTTCTTATTTGAAATAAAGAAACATAAATGTTGATAAACATTATGTTTGGTTTCATGGACATGCCGCATAGTTTAAATCTGGTTTGATGGACGTGCCACACAGTTTAAATCATCTAGACCATTTTATGCATTGTGTAGATATCATCACAATGAGAATATAAAACACATATGGAATTTCTTCGAGAGTGGCCATGGAAAAGGTGAACATGATGGTGCTAGAGCTTGCATCAAATGTGCTTTGCAAAAGTATCAAATGAATTATTAGGGAGTTCATGTAAATGATGCACATGATTTTGTTGAATTGTGTAAGACTCATTTTACATTAGATGAGGTCAAGACATCATCAACCATGAGTCGATAGGTACCATATAGAGTCTTCTAGGAGATAACAGGTATGGATGTGTATGTCTGTTTAACTTTTATGCAATTAAGTTATAAAATTTTATTGTTAAGTTTTATTTTTCAATTTGTTAAAGTTTAAATTTAATTTGTCTATATTTTTAATTTAATTCAAACTTTCAGGTGTTAATAGAAAAAACACGCATGGTTGTAAGAGGATAGAAAAAACATGTTCCTTACATTTAGTCATGAGTACAGATAATTGCAATTGGACATTGAAGACAAGAGAATACTCATGTTTTTGTGACAGTTGCATTGATGAAGACTATGAAGAATGCATCAATCAAACACATGGATATATAGGTGCATGGATTTTGGTACCACTTGATGTTACTAATACATTTGATAAAGATGATGAAAATTTTGATGATATTCCATTTATTTCTGATGATTATAATCATATCTCTAGATTGGTAAAAGTGGGTGAGTATCATAAAAATTAATCTCAACTTGTTACTTAATTATCAATTGATTTCAACTGTGTTATATATATTGTACACATACATTCATGTATACTTGTTATGTAAGAGATGTCTTTGCAGTGATTGTTGAGCCTGGAAATCGTGAAGGTGTCAATTATTATTTATTGCAATGTACTGCAGAGAGGATAGAGTTATATGACCCTAAAGAAAGTGATGGAATGTTGTTCCCCATAGGTAAATTATACATATACATGTATGCACATGTACATATTTAAATAAATATATATATCTAGGTAACTTTATATTTATCAAATTTTAAAATACTTAATTTTGTGGTCTAGGTTCTATTGTGATAGAGGGAACATATTTGAAGCAAGACAAAATAGTCCAACATGGAATACACTTTGTTGATTATCAACCTGACAACAAGGTTTTACAATATAGCCACCTAGTCATTGCTATTGGGCTTTGTTTACATCCAGTCAAACTTAAGCATGTACGCCACAAGTGGAGACTAGATAGTGAGGATCATGAAAAGATATTACATGTTAAAATGTACATCATGGATGATTAGACCTTTGAGATTTATTTTATAATAATCTGAATATCAACTTTGATGAAATGTGTTTTTAATTGTACGATCATAGTCTTAGTTATCATTAGTTTATTTAAAAACTATATAATTTAATAATTTAAATTAATTGTACCATGGATGAATTTAATAATTTAAATTCATTTATCAACTTTTTTTCAAACTAGATTGAATTTCATAAGTGAAAATTAAATTTGTTTTTAAAATTGTAAGATTATAAGTTCATAGTCATCATTTAGGTTAGTTTATTAAAAAACTATATATCTTAATGTTACTTTATTACATCTATGATCATGTACTCTTAAAGTTTAAATAAGTTTAAATTAATATGTTTTTTTAATATTATATTTTGTAAAAGTTTTCTAAAATAATGTATTGGCTTACCTAATTAACATATTTTTATCCACATAAAACTAATATTTATCTTTAGCGGGTTAGTAACTGATAATTTAAGAAATATGTATCTTACCAACTTCTTACTAATTGATAATTGATATACATGTACACACATCTCAAGATCATGTTCTATAGCTATAACACACAAAAAATACACATATACACATCTCAAGAATAGACATCTACAAATCTAATATATATATATATATATCTAGTTTTCAAAATATTTAAATAACTTTAAACAAACTATTTAGAACTCAAGTACCTGAGCACTACTAGGTGCCTCAATAGAATCATCTCTCTCACGTACATGGTGTCCTGAACCAACAGTATGTGTAACCATGTTCTCAGTGACCTATGCCTACATGATTTATTATGAGGTAAAGATAAAATTAAATATCTACATATATATTTGAACTAAATTTTTCAATAAATGAACATATTTTTAAATTTCATATATATTTAAAATTAAAAATAAATTATATATGTACCTAGGTCTCTGGAGGTGGAGGATGATTAGCAGACTCCATTGTATCATCTACTGATGCACTTGAGCCTGAAATTCTGACACCTACTAAAGCACCCTCATCACCATGTCTAACTGCTAGTAAATCTGAGTGAAGTGGACTATGTAACTGGCTGGGTAATGGTGTAGAATCAATGCTGCCAAGTTTGAACAATAGGTCCATGTATGATGAAATACCCAGGCTCGAACTAGTATCAATCTCAGACAGGCCTCACAACTGCTCATCAAAATCATCAAGACCCTCAGCTACGATATGTACATCTCTAACTCGTATGCTTGAGTCATTTGTAGAGTGTCATGAGCCTACTGCTAAATGTTGTGAGCTATGCACAAGTGTATCATCTGTCACTAGTGTGGTGGCCTGTGTCTGTGGAACTATGCTGGGGCTCTAATGCTTTCTAACAACATCCATCACCGAGTGTACTGGAATCCTCTATGTATAAAAAATATAGCTAATAAAGTGCAACATATCCTCCAAAAAATACAGTGCCATATCCATATGTGTCTTCTATCATGAAAGACCACAAATATCACCTGGTAGTGGTAGCCTAGCAGCTTTATATGTATCATTAGAGGATGTGCCTAAAGTGCTACTAGATGCCTCTGAAGATGGTCAACTAGGTGGATGAGGACGTCAACTATGAAGATAATGACCAATAAAATCTAATGTGATACTATCCACCATAGATGCAATGTACCCAATAGTGTCAATTGCTCCCCTCTGGGAAGCAATGAAAAAGTCTCTATCTGTAATAGGTGTGCAGGAGTCATAGGAGGCAGCCTCTATCCAACAAATTGTCTAATATCTACAGGTGGCAGATGATGCGTAGTTTGATACTGGTCACAATCTATGATCTAACCACTCCCCTATTCACAATAATCAAGAATATCCAAGTAGTTGACGTTGAGCCCTATATGAAACTCAGTGTAGAACTTATGTGCAAAATAAAGGGGTATCTGGTCATTATTAGGATAATGACCATGTGTAGCTAAAAATTGTGGATAGATCATACTAGCAATAATAGGGTCTTTGCATCGTGTGACTCTGTAGCCTCTCACCCTACCTTGTGTTCCCTCATACATTAGAAAGAGCTCTCTTTGGATGATGTCTTTGGGGGCTACCCTCTTGATGTCATCAAATGATGCATTTCTTGAAACCTTAGCCCCAAGCTCCCTAGATATGGAAGCTAATATGGCAAGAGTAAATGAATGGTGAGCTCTAAAGCTAGCTATCAAATCCTGTAAACTCCTACATATCATAGTACATATGTCTCTATAAAGACCATCATCAAAGGTCAATATAGAGTGCTACAGTCTAGCAACCTCCTACTTTGAAAATGCAAATAAAGCATCGATATCGATGCATGGATGTGGTGCAACAAGACCTCCAATAGGAGCTGCAGGTGTAGCCTGACCTAGAATAGGAGCCACACTAGGAGCCATAGCAAGACCTACACCACTAGGAGCCACACTAGGAGCCAAAACATGAGTTGCATGATGAGCCCTATGTCAAGGTACATGATGAGTCCCACTAGAAGTTGTAGCATGAGCCCCACCACAAGCAACATGACGAGCTGCAGGAGGAGCCAAATCAGGAACTGCATTAAGCACTACAACAAGAACCACATCAACCTGTGCCGTAGTAGGAGCTGTAGCAGGAACTACATTAGGTGCTACACTAGGAGCTGCATCAAGCTAATCGTGTGAAGCCAGATCTGCAGAAATGTATGAAGAGCTAAACTGCCTACTGTACACAATTTTTTATTTTTAAAATTAAAAATTATACACATGTAATTGAACATACATCACACATTGTATACCTAGATAATCTATAACACATCCAAACCTAGATTAATTTGCATATAAGTATAAGATAACTTTAAAGTTGAGAGTTTTGTTATGGTTAGAGTTATTTTATTGTTCTAGGATTTTATTATACTTTGGGGGGTATTATTAGAGAATTCAATTAAAGGGTAAAAAATTATTTATATTACTCTTAAATGATAATGTTTTGAGGTTTAGGTTTCAAGTCGGGTTACATATATATCATTAAGACAAGGGTCATACTTCATGTATGTACATGTGTTTAAATGTATGTGCATGTATCTCAAATGTAATTTTTAACAATTTAGGATTAGGGTCAACTTGTTTTAATTTTATGTAAGTTAGGCCTCAATTATGTTTTGAAATAGGGTTTTAGTGTAATTAGGCTCAATTTTAGGGTAAGATTTAAGACCTTATGACATTGTTAGGGTTTACATGAGCTTACATAATTTAGCATTAAATTTAGGGGTTAATATTAAGGTCCATGGTTAAGAATTTAGGATAAGGGAACTCAGCATATGAAGTTTATGATTTGGTTCAAGATTATGATTTAGGGTATTTATTATCATTTATAATCTTGGGTTTAGAAATTAAATTTTAAGATCAATGTTAGGGTCAGGGTTTGGATAATGGTTAGGGTTAGGGTTTGGTTAGGTTAGGGTTAGGGTTTGGATGTACATGTATGTTATATTTATACCTAGATATGAAAATTAATCTACATTCTTATATATGTATAATTTAGGATCTCCCCTTAAGACATGTCATTGAATTATATAGTTAATTATATACTTCTAATTATTAAGACATTAAAAATAATAGCATATGTACATTTAAACGTGAATATTGGGAACATATGTATGCACGTATATATCTAATACATGAACATATTTACATGTCCATTTATGATCAAATATACATTTTAATCTACATTCTTATGTACAAGTTAGGATCTCCCCTTAAGACATGTGTCATTAAATATAGTTAATTACACTTAGTTATAAGATAACTTAAGATCAATAGTTAACATATATACAAATTATACATATAAAAATGTGAATTTATTAAAAACATGTACATACATATACTTTTAACCATGAACAAATATACGTGTACATCTATGTTTAAAATAAAAAATTATACATTCTAATCTATATTGTTACATGTATAATTTAGGATCTGGACCCTTAAGATATGTCATTTAATTAAACTTCTAAGATTAAGACATTAAGATGAATTTGACATATATAAATAAACATGAATATCAAAAACATACATGTCTACATTTAACATTAACATATATACATATATATCTATGAAATAAAATATGTATATTTTAATCTGCATTCTTATGTATAATTTAGGATCTCCCCTTAAGATGTATGCCATTAAATATAATTAAAATTACACAATTTAGATTAAGGTGCATAAAGATGAATAACATACACATAAACATGAATAAAGTATTTAGATGAATAACATACACATAAACATGAATAAAGCATTCAGATGAATAACATGTACAAATACATGAATAAAACATATATACGTAAACATAAAAGATTAAGATGTATTAAAATATCAATAACATACATACATTAACATTAATAAATTTATATGAATATTGAAAATATTTTTCTAAATTTTATTTTTAAAATATCTTTCTAATGTTTTGTAATTTTCAAGACTAATGTTTTTAAAAATATTTTCTAATGCTTTTTCTAATATTTTGTAATGTTTAAATCCTAATTTATTTTCTCATAGTTTTCAGATATAAAATTCTAAATTATTATTTTTTAAATATATTTTCTAATATTTTTCTAATATTTAAATGTAATTTTTTTCTAATATTTTTCTAAATTTATTTCCTAATTATACATTATATTATTATAAATTTCTAATATTTTAAAAATATTTTTCTAATATTTTTTCTAATGTTTTTCTAAATTTGTTTTCTAAATTTTATATTATTATAAATTTTCTAATGTTTTTCTAATGTTTTTTCTAATTTTTTTAAAAATTTGTTTTCTAAAATTTATATTATTATAAATTTTTTAATATTTTTCCTAATGTTTTCTAAAATTATTTTCTAATTTTTTTAATATAATATTTTTATGTTTTCGAAATTAATATAAATAAATAATAAAAATATTAAATTAACATTTAAATATGCTTTCAAAACATTAAAAATGTAAAAAAAAATTCAAATATGCTTTGAAAACATTAAAAAAAACTTTGAAAACATTTAAAATTACTTTTAAAACGTTAAAAATATTAAAATAATAACATTAATACATACTTGAAGATGAGAATCGGAAGGAAAGTGACAGGATGACGTTGACAATGCTGATAAGAAACAGGTGTTCGCTCCAACCCTCAAAATGAACAGTGACATCATGAAAATGAGCCAAAAAGGGTTTAAGAAGCATTTTTAATCATAAGAAATCGACGCAGTGTATGTTCAGGTGAACATATTACCTATGCATGTTCGCACAAACATGCCATATTATGCCCTAGCATGTTTGCCCGAACATGTGTGGGCAATATGTTCGCCTGAACATGTCACTGATGTTCATACGAACATGTCAAAACTAAAATTTGCACTTGTCCTAGCTTTTTTCAATTTTGTTCGTCCCACTAAAGTGGAACCCATTATTGTGGGTTCACCCAGAGTTCATAAATTCATAGAACCTTTGAGCATGGTGAACCCAGTGAAACAAATCCAAAATCTATAAGGAACCTGTACTTGCTATATAGGTTAGAAGGAATCATACACTTGAACAAATAATTGGATATTAAACAAGAGGCATAATAACAAGGAACAAACTAAAAGGTACATGTTTTTTTAATGAATTTAAACCTAGAACTATAAAAGATGCTTTGAATAATGAAAGTTGGATAGAGGCAATGAATGAAGAAATTGAGTAGATTGAAAAGAATAAAACTTGGACTCTTGTTTGTAGACCTAAGGACAATAATGTAATTAGGCTCTTGTTCATAGACCTAAGGATAGTAATGAATGAAAATGATGAAGTATCAAGGAGTAAGGAAAGGCTAGTATATAAAGGATATGCTCAAGGGGTAAGAGCAAGAAGTTGGGTCTCACTTTTGGGCAAAAAGTGGAAGTGTTTTTCCTATTTTTAAAATTTATTGTCAATTAATGTCAAAATTTGATGCATTTAGAGATTGGATATTAAAAAAAACTTTAGAAATAAACATTGTAGTGTTTAGAATCTACTTTTTAAATATATAATTTATTTGTGTACCCATATGATAGATTTTGTTTTTGGTATGGATCTTAAAAAACCACTTTTTCAAAATGTCTATTTTAGGACCATGCCACACTCATGTACGAACACCATAACTTGACACAAATAAATGATTTTTTGTAAATCTTTTTAAACAAAGTTACCTAACACACGAAAGATTGATGGCAATATTTTTTCGTAATTTTTCATTAAATAATTTTTTATTAATAATTTTTAATTGGCTATAAGGGTAAATTTTAAAACTTCTTGTGTACACACACCATAATTTGATCAAAATTTTACATTTTTACACACACACACACACACACACACACACAACTTCAAAGTAATTAAATGTAGATTGATGACATATAAATTAATTTAAGAAAGATCATAAATTTAAAAAGTTATTAAAGTTTTAGTGAACCTCACTATTTTATATTTAGGTACCACCTTTGATTTAAAAATAATACAAAAATAGTAAATAAAATCATAATACTGTAAAATTTATATTTCTAAAATCAGGACAATGAGAGCTCTAATGGGTTTTTATTTTGTAAATAAAATTGATTGAGAAGACCCTCTAAAAATTATGGCAAAGCATGAATTTGTCAGTTCAATAACTAAACCAAATCTTGAGAGGTCAAGGCATAGGCTTGGTCTTACTAGGCCCATCTCGAATTAAAATCCAATGCAGGAAAAAATAATCTTGCCCTATGTTGTAAGAAACATACACCCATTATTTGAAATTCAAAAAATTGGTGCCCATTTTGAAAAATTAAAAGTGGCATTTAAAATACACCCCCACCACACCGCCCCCCGAAAAAATAAATTAAATAAAATTTAGAAATGGGTACTTGAATTTTGAAAAATGGGTACCCATTTCTAAAAAATTCAAATTTTTATTTTTTTTAAATTTGAAAGATTAAAAGTAGCATTAAAAATCCCCCAATTTTTAAAAAAAAAATTAAATTTTTTAGAAATGGGTACCCATTTTTTAAAAGTAAAAAAATCAGGGACCTATTTTTTAGTTTTAAAAAATGGATACCCATTTCTAAAAAATTCAAATTTTTTATTTTTTTCAAAAACATTTACCCATTTTTTGAAATAAAAAATAGGCACTAGATTTTTTTTAAAATGGGTGCCCATTTTTTAAATTTAGGATTGGGTACTCGAGCCTAATATGGGTGCCCATTTTTAGAAAATAGGTACCTATTTATGAAGAGGTCTCATTCCGTGGAATTAACTTTCACAGAATTGTGACCCACCTTTGTGCATTCACCCAAGTATTAAGACACTTTAATCTAGAAATGTCACCTTGTTAGAGGATTTGCAAAATTACTATTAAGTCAACTCTATTAAGAGATTTCTTCATTGCTACAATTGTAAGAAAGTAACAATGATTGACCTGATTGATGAAGCAATGGATTTGCATACTCAAATCAGTATTTTTGTTTATGCTCTGGATCCTCCCTAATCAGAATATTCTCTACAACTCCTTGGATGTTCTACCTTTAATTAGATATCCTTTTTAATTCACATCTTATTATCTTATTTTAAAAACAATATTCTTCAATCCATAACTTGACCTTTCCTAGATATAAAACCCCATGTCAAGTCAACTTGAATAGCATTTCAAATTTTTTTTTAACATTGACTAGGTCAGCTTGCATTAATTACTTAACTGATAAAAGTGTTTTGTTGTCACTCAACTGACACTAAAACTGAATCACTTAGTTAACACTAAGTTCCTTTGGTAATCAACCTAACTTGGTTTATACTAAACTCCTTTAGTAACCAACCTAACTTAGTTTATACTGAACTCCTTCATTGGCCGACCTAACTCGATTTATATTGGTTCTCTAAACTTGGTTCCTTCTAAAATTTTCTCAACTAATACTGGAGTCTTCTTTAGTGCTAAACTAAGCTTGGTTACTACTAGTTGTGCTCGGTTAGAGTGTGACATTTGTGTAACATCAATGACAACATACAATTGAGTAATTGTTTTAAAAAATCTCCCTCTTTGGCATTGATGGCAACACAACATGTCATTATGAAAAGAAATTTTTGGATCAAATATTGTTAGTTTGATTATGATTCTTCATCCATGATAACTCCCTCTAAGATTCTCCCTCTTACATCTTATCTTTAGACTTTGTTTGATCAAATTCTCCCTCTTTCTTATATACAAATCTCTTCCTCTGATTCTTCTGATATGAGAATGACATGTTTTAATCTCTCCCTCTTTGAATGAATTTTTAATGTACCTATTGTACTAATTCATATGCAATGTGCTTTGAGATTATTGCATCAACTTGATAGATCTTCAATATAGTTTGGTTGATGCATCACTAATATGTACTCTATGAGCATTAGATAGGGGAATAACCGTTAGCTTATCCCTAAGATATAAAAATGCATCCTTAGGTAATGACTTAGTGAATATGTTAGCAACTTGCTCCTTTATGTTCACATATTCTAATCTGACCTCTTTCTCTTGAACTAATTTTCAAAGAAAATGATACTTGATTGTAATGTGTTTTGTCTTGGTGTGCATCACTGGATTCCTGGATATGTTAATTTCACTTGTGTTATTAGAATAGATAAAAACTAGGTCCTTGATTTCTTCCTCCATCATTGACAATAGTTGTTTGAACTGGATTATGTTGGAACAATTAATTGCAGTAGCAACATATTCTACCTCTATTGTAGACTGAGAGATAGAATTCTTCATTTTGCTTGTCCATGATACTAACCTCTTTCCAATAAATAATGCTCCTCCACTTGTGTTTTTCCTATAATCAATGCTTTCAGCCCAATTAGTATCAATAAAGGATTTCAACTCAAGCTTTCCTCATTTCTTGTATCATTGACCATAGTCTTGAGTTCCTTTTAAATATCTCATTATTCTTTTGATTGTCATCATATGATTTTCTCTAAGATTTGTAGAAAATATTGCAACTATACCAATTGCTAATGTGCAATATCAGGCCTTGTGTGCACCACATACTGAAGTTTCCCAATCATGGATCTATAGGTAGACTAATTTACCCCTTTTGAATCATCATTCTTGGATAGATTTGTTATAGTAGACATATGTGTTCCAATTGGTTTGGAATCTTCCATTCCAGAAGTCTTCAATATCTCCTTGATGTATTTTGATTGAGTAATGAAGATACCAACCTTTATTTGATGAACTTGTAAACCAACAAAGAATTGTATCTCTCCAAACATTGACATTTTAAATTGTTTACTCATTTCTTCAGAGAATGATTTGCATAAGTCATCATAACCTATTAATAATACATCATCCACAAATATTTCTACTAACAATATTTTGTTTTGTTGTCCTTATTTAATATACAAAACACTATTATCATTTTTTCTTTGAAAGCAAATCCTTACTAGATATCCATGTAGCCTTTCATAGCATGCTCTAGGAGTATTTTTCAAACCATATAAAGCTTTGTGTAATTTGCAAACCATGTCTCTTTTATTTGGATCAATGAAACCTCTAGGTTGGTCAATGTAGACTTCTTCCTCTAAAATTCCATTCAAGAAATATGATTTCCCATCCATTTGATATACTTTGAATCCTTTATGTGCATCATATGCAAGTAGTGTTTTGAATCCTTCAAGTCTACCAAAAAAACAAAATTTTTCTTCATAGTTTATTACTTCTTCTCAAAACTTGGTTTGAGTTATGATTTTGGTAGTTAGGTCCTAGTAAAGCCTAGAAATACAAAAGTTGTTCAAAAAGGGAAAAATATGGAAAAATTCCTTAAAGATAGAAAGAAGTGTTTAGAAAGGGTCTTTAGGTATTCTAGAAACATATTGGAGTGGTTGAAACCAAACTAGACAAGTTTGGAGGGCTCAAATGCCAAATTGCTAAAAATTGTCAAAGTTGCTCATTGACAATTTTGTATTTACACAAAGTTGCAATGACAATTTTTTTGGCACTTTGTCTTAGGAGGCACAAGGGGAACCTAGAATTTTACCTAAAGGTCTTGGTAGGTATGGAAGGTTATTTAAACACAAGACAACTCACTAGGAGGGGTTGGTTATGCTATTGTATCGACAATTGATGAAATGAAGAGTTGCTGCTAATACAAAAATGTTTTTAGGGAGTAGCAATTGAAGTTCTTAATTTTTTTTATTACTATTTTTCTTGGATTAGATTTTTTTAATATGTAGTTACTTTGAAAAATCTTGATTTGGTCATTTGCATTCATTTTAGCAAGTTTTCAGAAAAAATTAGTTTCACTATTCCTACTGGGTGGTTTTGGCAAGGTTGCAAAAAAAAGGCTAAAACTTGAGTTCCCAAAGTTGAAATCCTATGACCTTGGGAATCAAGTAAAAGTATATGTACATTATGTAAATATTAAGTTTTGAGGTTGAGAGAGACTACAAGCCTTAAACAAGCTAGTAGAATCTTGGCAAGGCATATATATGTGTGTAAGATAGGTATGAATGGAGAATAGGGTTGGTGGATGCCAATCAAGGTTGATAAATTAGGGAGGAGAGTAACTATCTTCCTTAAAATAGAGGAGGAAATCTAGATTATATTTTGAATTTCATTATAAGTGAAATTATTTTCATTTCCCCATGAACCCTAAAAAATAGGGTTTTTTGGAATAGCACCATATTAACACTTTGAATACTTAAGACCTAGAATCCTTGAGACTAGGTCAACATGGAACAATGTCTAATATAAATCCATAGGTATTGTTAAAATATTTCCAAGTTATTGAAGAATATTTTTTTCTGGGAGGTCTATTAGGGGCTCATAGGGATACATAGAAAAGAAGAGAAAGAATGGGTTTTGGGAGTGTGAAACCTAACGAGATGGTGCAAAATGACTTGAAATGTATTAGGAATCTCATGAGAGATGAATAAGCTTATTTTCCCCTATTGGATGCATTTGGTGAGGTTTTAGCTTGATGAGCCAAAAGGTGCATAGTTGTTGTTTTGGAGTTAGAGGAGCACAATTTGAATTGATAGGAGAGTTTCTTGGTTGAAAGAGGATTAGGAGAGAATCCTCTAGGTTAGGGTTAGAGAAGAGACCCTAGGAAGGCTAAGAAATAGCCTTGGTAGAGAATAAAGGTGAGTTAGAAGCTCCTCATCAAAGTGGTATCAGAGCCAATATTGATCCTTGTGGTGGTATGCTATATCCTACCAAATCAAGTGGGTCTAAGAAGATGGTGACCAATGTAGAATTGTCTAAAGAGGTAGATGAGAAAAAGATAATCATGGATGAGAAAACTAGGCTTCTAGATGAGGCTATATAGAAGAGATGAAGGAACTTTGTAAAGGAAACTCTAGCAAAGGAAGATGAAGACACCAAAACTAGTAAAGGAAAGAAGAAGGTAGACATGGAAGATGAAGTCCCTAAACTTGATCCTCCACTTGGTGCGCAAGAACCATGCATCAAGGTCCTCAAAGCATTAGGAGGAAAGAGTCTTGAGAATATCTCAATGTTTTATGGGAAAATGGAGGCAGAAGTGGTCCTAGAATGGATTGAAAGCATTGATAATAATTTTGTATGTGAAGGGGTAACAAAGGCTCAAAAATTAATGGTAGAAAAGTCTAGATTGAAAGGGAAGACACTAACTTGGTGGAAGTTTGTGCAAGAGGAAATAGAGAGTGAAGGAAAGAAACTAATAGCCAACTAGAAGGCTATGCCAGAAAAGATAAAGGAGAGTTATTTCCCAAAGGACTATGAGATCCAACTTCAAAAACAAAGACAAAATCTTAAGCAAAAGGATCTTGATGTGGCTTCTTACACCAAAGAGTTCCAAAAGCTAGCTCTGAGGTCAAGGGTAGAAGAGGTAGAAAACATCAGGGAAGCAAGATACCTAAATGGCCTTAAGTGGTCCATACAAGATGCAATAAGTTTTTTTAGACTCACTACTTTACATAGTTGTTTCCAAATGGTCATAAAGGTGGAAGACAAGTTGAGAAAGAATAATTATACACAGTCTAAAGGTAGAGGCCCAGGAAACTATTGTAGAGAAAACCTAAGGGGTGGTTCTAGTGGAAGGGCCAATAATCAAATGAGTTATGGAGAGTCCAAATGGAATGAGAAGACTAGTGAAACTAGTCAAAGGGGAGGCAACAATAGGGGAAGAGGTACTAATAATGGTGGCAGAGGAAGATATTGGAATAACAGTACTGGATCACATTTTAGTAACATGAAGTGTTACTAGTGTAGGAAGCTAGGGCATCCTACCTATAGGTGTCTAGAGAAGGTATCAATGTCATATGGTGAGAATAAAATTTCTTATGTGCAAGAGGGTGATAGTCAAAAGTCAAGTGAGGTGGACCATGAACTAGAAAAGGGTAAGAGTCCAATGTTGAGGAGAGTCCTAGTCAAAGAAACAGTGATGGAGGAAACTAAGAAAAGGAGGGCACATTTTAGTACTACATGTAAGGTACTTGGAAAGGTGTGCAAGGTAATCATAGACTCAGGGTCCATTGATAATGTAATATCAGAGAAGGCAATACAAAAACTTGGATTAATAAAGATTCCACATGTATGTCCTTATAGAGTGACATGGTTAAATAAAGGATGTAACATCTTGGTGAATGATCAAGTATGGGTGGACATCATCATTGGAAAGTACCAAGATAAGATCTTATGTGATGTACTTCCAAGGGATTCTTTCCATCTACTACTAAGAAGGCCTTAGCAGTATGATAGGGAGGTTGTGCACCATGGTAAGGAAAAAAAATGTTCCTTCAAGAAAGATGGAGTCACCTATATGATATGGTCCTTATTAGAGGAAGAAAAAGTGGAAAAGGCTACTACTAGTACAATGTTGATGAGTGGGAAAGAGTTCCTCAAAGACCTAAAAGAAGGTGAAGAAGTAGGGTATGCTATCATGGTGAAGCCAAAAGAGGAGGAGCCATTAATACAAACTTGTATACTTTCAAAACTACAAGAACTAATAGATCAATTCAAGGACATCATATGTGATGGAGCACCATTGATATTACCCCTAGAGAGAGCCATAAGCCATCAAATTGACTTCATACTAGGTGCATCTTTACCAAATAAGGTTTCATAAAAGATGACACCAAAGAAGAATAAGGATATAGAAAGGCAAGTCCAAGAATTACTTGACCACTGGCTAATTTGGAAGAGCATTATTCCATGTGTAGTCCTAGTTATCCTAGCCCCTAAAAATGGAGGCAAGTGGAGAATGTATAAATACTCTCAAGAAATCAATAGAATTAAAATCAGATATAAATTCTCTATTCCTAGGATAGAGGATATAATGGACTATCTTGATGGAGCTAGATACTTTTCTTAGATTGATTTAAAAAGTGGCTATTACCAAATAAGGATGAAGGAGGGTGATGAGTGGAAATATATATTTAAAACTAGTGAGGATCTCTATGAGTGGTTAATAATGCCATTTGGTCTTACGAATGCACCAAGCACCTTCATGAGGTTTATGAATGAAGTCTTAAAGGACTATATAGGGATGTTTCTAGTTGTGTTCCTAGATGATATCTTTATCTCTAGTAAGACAAAAGAGGAGCACACGAAGCATTTAGAAATGGTGTTGAGGAGATTCCAAGAGGAGAACTTAACAGTGAACCTTGAGAAGAGTGAATTCATGAATGATGATCTAGTGTACTTGGGCTTTTTAGTTTCCCAAGGAAGTCTAAAAATGGATAAGAGTAAGGTAGAGGAAATATTGAGTGGGCCTAATCCTAGATCTACTACTAAGTTAAGAAGTTTCCATGGTCTAGCATAATTCTATAGGAGGTTTGTGAGGAATTTTATTAAAATTTGTGCACTTATGAATGATACCATTAAGGGAGGCATGAAAAAAACATTCACATGGACCATGTGGCTAATACCAAATAAGGATGAAGGAGGGTGATGAGTGGAAATATGCATTTAAACTACTAAGGTTCTCTATGAGTGGTTCTTAATGCCATTTGGTCTTACCAATGCACCAATCACCTTCATGAGGGTTATGAATGAAGTCTTAAAGGACTATATAGGGGTGTTTATAGTTGTATACCTAGATGATATCCTCATCTCTAGTAAGAAAAAAGAGGAGCACATGAAGCATTTAGAAATGGTGTCGAGGAGACTCAAAGAGGAGAACTTAATAGTGAACCTTGAGATGAGTAAATTCATGAAAGAAGAGCTGGTGTACTTGGGCTTTGTAGTTTCCCAAGGAAGTTTGAAAATGGATAAGAGTAAGGTTGAAAAACTCTTGAGTGGGCCTAATCCTAGATCTACTATTTAGGTAAGAAGTTTCCATGGTCTAGCACAATTCTATAGGAGGTTTGTGAGGAATTTTAGTAAAATTTGTGCACTTATCAATGATACCATTAAGGGAGGCATGAAAAAAAAGTTTACATGGACCAAGGCTAGATATGAGAGTTTTGAAAGGCTAAAGAAGTAGGTGTAAACTCAACCTATATTGGTCTTGCCAAGTTTTGATAAACTATTTGTTGTAGAGTTTGATGTTAGTAACATATCAGTTGGAGTAGTATTAAGTCAAGAGGGGAGGCCTATGGCATTTTTTAGTGAAAGACTTAATGAGGGCATGACAAGGTATTGAACCTATTCCTTGGAGCTATATTCCTCAGTCCAATCCCTTAAGAGATGGAGCCATTACTTATTACCCAAGGAGTTTGCTATCTTTAGTAAGAACCAAGGATTAAATTTCCTAAACTCATAGGAGAAGCTTAGTCTTAGACACATAAAATAGATGAAATTTTTGTAGTCTTGCACTTTTACCATCAAACACAAGAAGGGTACAAACAAAAAGGTGACAGATGCTTTGTACATAAGACTAGTAACTATTAAAGAGGTCAAGTTACAAAGTATTGGACTTGAAGGATTCAATGATTTGCATGATGGAAATAATAATTTTCTAAAGGCATACAAGGTATGTACTAACTTTGAAAATCATTTTCATAGTTGATTTTCTAAATATACATTGCAAAATGGATTTTTGTTTAAGGTTTAGCAATTGTGCATTCCAAGGAGATCCATGAAGGAGAACCTAATTCAAGAAAAGCACAATAGAAGCATGTGTGGGCATTTTGGCCTTAACAAGACCCTAGATCTAGTGGAAAGGTTCTACTATTAGCCTAAGATGTAAAGAGATGTGAAAAGATATGTAGAACAATATGGCATATGTCCAAAGGAAAAAGACACCTCATCTAATGCAAGACTTTACTAGTCACTAACCATTCCTAATAGGCCTTGGGAGTGCATAAGCATGGATTTCATAGTGGGTTTACTTAGGAAAAATATAGGGTTAGATAGTTTGTTTGTGGTAGTTGATAGGTTCATTAAGATGATCCATTTAATACCCTAAAAAATAAGACATGATTCTATCAATATAGCTAACCTATTCTTCAAGGAGGTGGTTAAAATTCATGGGCTATCAATGAGTATTGTGACTAATAGAGATGCTAAATTTATGGGGCATTCTTAGAAGACCATATGGAAGAGATTAGGTATAAACTTGGCTCATGGAGCTGCCTACTATCCCCAAATAGATGGGAAGATAGAGGTCATTAATATGGTCCTAGGAAACCTATTAGGATGTCTTGCTAAAGAATATGAGTAGAGTTGGGATCAAGTCACCCCTTAGGTAGACTTGGCCAATAATGATAGCGAGAATAGAAAAACTAGATTAAGTCCTTTTCAAATAGTGTATGGGTCACATCCAAGGGGAATAATTGAATTGAGAGAACTACCAACACATGCCACCATGAGTGGACATGTAGATGATTTTTTCTATCCATGAAGGAGATACATGATTTGGTCAAGAAGACATTGATGGAGGAAAATTAAAGGTTGAAGGAAAAGCAAGATGGAAGGAGGAGAGAACTACAACTCCAAGTAGGAGACTTGGTCATGGTCTATTTGAAAAAATCTAGACTATAGAAGGGAATCCCAATAAAATTGCAAATGAAGAGGATTGGGCCATGCAAGGTGCCAGAGAATTATGGTCCTAATGCCTACAAAATTGACTTACCAAAAGACATGTTCATCTCTCCCATCTTCAATGTTAAAAATTTGATTCCTTAAAAGGGTCCAAATATTGATGAAATGTAGTATCAGACAATTCTAAACAAATACATATCAAACTTACACATACCTAAAAGGAAGCAACCACAAGTGGAGAAGATACTAGACTCTAGGGTGAAGAAGAGTACAAGGAACAAAGATTAAAAAGATCTAGTAAAATGGAAAGATACCCCTAAATTTGAGGAAAATTGGATTATGGAGAGTGACTTCAAGAAGCATGGCATCATCAAGGAGTTCCTCTCACCACTGGTACCTTAGTCTTCTTCTTGTTAGAGGAGTATAGTACAGGAGCACCTTGGGGAAGAGAAAATCCCTAAATAAATTTTGGCTTGTAAATGGTCTAGTAAACCATTTGATGAATAAGGAATAATTCTAAAGTCCCATGGTGTCTTTAGGAGGTGTGAATAGTTAGAAACTAGGTTTGAGTTATGATTTTGGTAGTTAGGTCCTAGTAAAGCTTGGAAATGAAAAAGTTGCTCAAAAAGGGAAAAATATGGAAAAATGAATTGAAGGGAGAAAAGAGTACTTATAAAGGGTCTTTGGGTTTTCTAGGACCATATTGAAGGAGTTGAAACCAAACTAGAAAAGTTTGGAGAGCTCAAATGCCAAATTGCAAAAAAAATTGTCAAAGTTGCTCATTGACAATTTTGCAGTTTTTGCAAAGTTGCAATGACAATTTTTTTGGCACATTGGTGTAGGATGCATAATGAGAACCTAGAATTCAACCTAAAGGTTTGGGTATTTAGGGAAGGTTATTTAAACATGAGACAACTCATTGGAAGGGGTTGGTTATACTATTGTATGGACCATCGATGGAATGAAGAGTTGCAACTAACAAGAAAATATTTGTTTTGGAGTAGTGCTTGCATTTCTTGATTATTTTTCTTACTATTTTTCATGGATTATATTATTTTTGACATATATTTACTCTAAAAAATCTTTATTTTTTCATTTGCATTGATTTAGCAAGTTTTCAAATTATTTAGTTTCACTATTCCTACTGGTTGGTTTTAGCAAGGTTGCACAAAAATGGCTAAAACTTGAGTTCCCATAGTTGAAATCCTATGGCCATAGGGAATCATGTAAAAACCTATGTACATTATGTAAATATTAAGTTTGGAGGCTGGGAGAGACTATTTTATATTTTTGAAAGAAAGCCCTAGGCAAGCTAGTAGAAGCTTGACAAGGCACAAATATGCTTGTTAAGAGAGGTATGAATGGAGAAATGGATTGGTGTGTGTCAATCAAGGTTGAGAAATTATGGAGGAGAGTAACTAGTGTCCTTACACTACAGGAGGAAGTTTGGAGTATAGTTTTAATTTCCTTATGAGTGAAGTTGCTGACATTGCCCTAAAAACCTTTAAAAATAACATATTTTGGAATAACACAATACAAATACTTTGAAGACTTAAGACCTAGAAAATCCTTGAGACTAGGTCAATATGGAAAAATTCCCAATATAAATCCACATCTCTTGTTAAGAGACTTTTCAAGTTATTTAATGACATGAAAAAGAGGCAAGTTGCTACAAAATATAGTATTGAATGGTCTAGCAAGTGTGTGGGGGAATTATATTCAACTCATAAAGATATTTTAAATGGTCTATAAATTTTCTATAGCATGATAGTTAATACATAAAAATGTTTCATCCACAAGGTAACTCCATGTAACAAAAGAGGAACAAAAAATGACCCAAGCATAAGGATGTGTATGTTCTTAAGGGATTAAAAAAAAGATCAGACTTCTAAGACTATCAATAGTTCAAAGAAGGATAAAAAATAATTATTAAACCTTTTGGCATGTTATTAATACAAGGAGAGATCAAAAGAAAGGACTTTTCCTCCAACACTATTATAAATCCAAAAAGGGACACAAAAAGAGAAACAAGGATCAAACACATCAAACTATTAATAGTCTAATAGAGGGATCCGAGAAATTTAAAAAAGTGTAACCATCAAAGTGCATGTGTGCACAACTAAACAGTGTGCATTCTTGTACATTAAAGAAATTGCATGCCTTAATAGGAGAAATAGCTTTAAGTAAATCATACATACATCCACTAAAAAAATCCACTATGAAATTCCCCAAGGGAGAACACTTCAAGCAAAATAAACATGTGACAAAAAGAGAGAGCATAAAAGGGATCTACATTCTTTGGGGTCAATATTATCATGTGATAATGTGTAATATTATATCAAGTATGAAATGGTATCATTATTCAAAATAAGTAAAACTAAAATACAATGGAGGAAAATCATATAAGAGATATGAAGATGAGTCTATTTTGGGTCAGCAACATGGAGACTAAAGAGAGTTAGTACGATCATGTTGCTATTGGAAATATTAATTCAAAAAAAAATACCAAGAGAGGGGGGTGAATCAAGATTTATAAAACTTTTCACCGATAAAAGAATGAGCTTTATTCACACCTAATCCATCTCATATCTTAGATCCCATACCACATAATAATAAACATGAAATTCTGAAATGAAATCTATCCAAGCATAACATTCATGAAAACATAAAATCATAACAAAATGATTTTGGTAACCCAGAAACACTTCAAGTTAAAGGTGAAATTGGGGTGGGGATGAAACCCACAAATAGTTAGTATTAAAACAACAAGTTGTGCTTGTTAGGGCTGCAATTTGATCACTTTTGATGATATACCCTATGAGGGGTATACTTTGTTTAAAGAGTTTAAGATTGTGAGGTTTTACCTTGGTAAAGGTAAGGAATCTATTAGGATATTTAAATAAGGTCTATTAGAACTACTATCTTAAGAGAAATTTGTTGACTCATTTTTTCAAAATTGATTCAGTACTTGATCAGTTTTCTCTAAAAGCTATTTAAAAATCTCCTTGCTTCAAATTATCAATCTAATATCCTTACCTGATATCTCTATTATGACGTTAACTTCTCTAGATTCTCTATCTAAACTCCTTCTAGACTTAGCCTTCCTTCACTCTATACTTATCTTGTTTGCTCATTCATGCTTGCTTCTTCTCTTTGTATTAATAAATAAAGTTATAGATTAGGGTCGATGATCTATATTCCATCCTTTTTCCATTTTTACCCTTCTTATTTTTCAATTGGTCAATCTACTTTTCTTGAGATTAATGCCTTTTGAAAAAACACATAATCTTCTCCTTTATTATCTCCACAATCTCTAAATATCATGTAGAAGTTGGCTAAAATTATTTACATAAATGTTTGTGCAATTACAAACTCATATGTCAAGAATGGTTTACTTAGCACTATAATTTTTTGATGCTTGGTCATAGCTAACATTCATGATGTTACTCATCTTCTATATGCTAAGCATATACTTACTCACTCAACATTAATTGAATTTCCAAATGTTCAGTCTCTTTTGTGTTACTCAGAGTGTATGCTTACTCGGTCTATACTAAGGTTCTTGGAAACCTTTGACTTGCTTGGAATATAAATAAATATAAATGAGTCCTATATACCTCATCTTCTTTGGATGGTTTAGTCATAGTGAGGACTGTCCAACACTACCTTGGAAATGACTAAGTGTTAGACACTAATAGGCAACTTATGGTTAGACATCAATAATCTCCCCCTTTGAAATTAGTGGAAAAAATACTTTGTCATGGCTAGATTTCCATGCAAAAATAATGCTCTACCTAAGACTATAACTTGGTCTTCAAAACTTAATCTATGTTATACTATATATATATATATATATATATATATATATATATATATATATATATATATATATATATATATAAACTCTAATATTGTCTCATTTGATAATGTTGTTTTTGATTTCTATATCTATCTTTGTGTCATCTTCCCTTTGATTTTTTATTTTTCAAATATTTTCCCCTTTTTTCTCATGTTAGGGCTTGGGGTTTGTAGGGGTTAGCTTATATTTATCCAAAAAAAAATTATGATATGCCAATAGTTCTTCAAGTCCTTTATTCCATCTATCTCTTTTTGATTCCATGACTTGAATATGAATCTCTAGCCAAAAAGTTAGACCAATTAAACTCTCTGCTATTAAAAGATGTGTATCTTTCTTCATTAAATTTTGAGCTATAGATAATTCTTTTTGAATTATCTCCAAGTGGGGTTGTAGCATTAATTGAATTGAAACCAATTTTTTCCTTATGCTACTGCCTCTAGCCATTAGCTCATGTTATCTTTGTTGATCAAATGTCAACTTATTATATGAAGGTGAACTAGAACTTGCTTTCTTACTCAATAAAAGTGTACACGCCTTCATGTCTTCTTGTATCAAATCAATAGATTGTTGATTCTCCAATGTGAAGAACTCAACATCAAAAAATTTCATATATAAAGAATGAATGACTTTAAAAGTTCCTTCCAACTGAGTGGTAAGGTTACAAAGCTCAACTTGCCTAATTTTAAAGTCTGTTGAAACTTTCTCCAAAACTTTGTGCTTGAATATCTTCTCAGACCATCTCAATAATATATAATTGCTCTCAATATCTCTAGTCTGAAATTTATCAACTATATACACTAACTAATCCAAGTTTTGATGTTTTTCATTAACACCAGAAATCTCAACTGTATTAAGAATAATATCCTTTATATTATGTAAGATATGTTTCTTTGTGTTCTCTTCCTAATTTTTCTTGCTTGGTCTTGTGACTTTGGAAGGTTTGCAATTCATCCATCTATTTTAATAGTCATGTTGTCCAAGTCATACATAGGTAATGCAATGACTTCATCTAAAATCACTCTTTCCTCTATTGTATCTATTGACCATGGTCAAATAATTTGTCAATTTCTACAAAAATACTTAATCATTTGGTTGGTCACATTGCTACCAAGCTTCACAGTGTTAACCAAGATGTTGCAATGTTAACCAAGCCTTATAGTGTAAATTGAGCTATTACAATGACAACCAATAAGACAATAAGTGTTCACTGAGAAGAGCTAAAAGTTAGTGTAAATTGAGCTAGCTGTGTTAACCAAGTAGAGAAAATGTATTGTTGACTAGCTTTAGTGTCAACCAATTTCTAAAATGTCAACCGAGTTCTATAGTATTTGCTAAGTCAACATTGTTAATTAAGTCTACACTACTCTTAGGTGATCAATGTGGATCAAGCACTAGTGTCAACCAAGCATCAGAGTTTGTCAAGTTTAGTGTGTTACTGAGTGTTAGAATATCACTTGAGTGGTCTTTATAGCTTGAGGATCATCATCGAGCTGACTTGGTGAAGATTGTTGAATTTAGTATTGTAGACAACTCCAAAAGAAACTTATTTGGATTCATACATATGAAAGATATCTTGTCATATCCAAATGCAAGTAAGTGATTACATAACAAGCATGAATGTGAATTCAATAGTAAAGGCTACAAGAAGTACAAGGAAAAGAAGAGCCTCATCTTACATCAAAGGAATCTCATTCAACAAACATAGTTGCAAAGTAGAGATCAGGTACATTAGTCAAATCCTTTAACAAGGTGGACTTAATAATCTTATGAAGAATCTCCTAACTAAGTACATACTTCATTATATTGTATAAATCCTTTTACAAGGTGGACCTAATAGTCCTTATTGCTCCTAACAAGGAAGATCACTAGAAGTGATCAATTGTAAGCCTTAATAGGCCAACTTTATAGTATAGTACTAAAGCTTGTGGGTATCATCCCCACCCTAGGTTTATTTTCTATTTGGAAGGTTTCTGGGTTATCAATTATTGTCTCAAGTGTTATGAATGTTTAATTGCTTTTTATCCTTCATGCATGAAATTAGATTGGATTAGCTTAAAGAGGAATAATGGGTGAAATGAAGTAAAAAATTTATTGGTTCTTGATTCACCTCCCTCTCCTAGTCACCTAGTCTATTCTATATTTTCAAAATTTGGTATCAGAGCATTGGTTCTCACATTAGAAGTTTAGCAACTTGAGAAAAGATCAGAGGCAATGGAAGTGTATAGAATAGAGAAAGCTATTGAAAATGAAAATTTGGATATGCAATTGGCCATGAAATAATTAAATAAAATTAAGGAGAAACTCTCTAAATCTTTACAAAGAAGGAAAGAACTAACAATACAAATGAATGAAAATCTCTACATAAAAGAAACAGTTAAAGACATTTTCCAAGACAGAATTTTAGATGAAGCTGATGTAGCAATCAAAGACCTACTTGAGAAGAATCTCACTCTACATGAAGAAGTTAGAAAATGAAAAGAGAGCAAGAAATTTAGTCAGTCAAAATGTGTGAAAATATAGAGAAAAGGGACATGGAAATAGAAGAGAAAATAATTCTAACTGAAAGGATAGAAGAAAATGAAAGTGAAATTCAACACCTATCTCTTCAATAAGAAGATTTGGTAAATCAAGTCAATTATGCAAACCAAGAACTTATCAACTTGAGGATATATAATGAAAAACTACAAAATGGTCTTAGCATAGAAAGGAAAACTAGTGAAAGGATGATGAAGTATCAATAAAGAATGAATCAATTGAATGAGAAAACCCAATTCAGACATAAAGGAAAAGTAGGATTAGGCTATAAAAATGAAGGTGAATCATCACAACAAGGAGCTCAAAAGAAAAAAAGGCCTACATGTAATCATTGTGGAAAGAGAGGGCATACATAAAACAAGTTTTGGAGCAATGGTAAATCAAAATTTAATGTAAAATGTTATAGTTGTAACAAACAAGGACATAGAACAAGTGAATGCATAGAGAAAACCAAGTTTGAAGTAAAATGTTTAAAATGAAACAAACAAGGGAACAAATCCTTAGAATACAAAACCAAGAGATGGAATCCAACAGAACAAATTGTGAAAACTATTTTTGGTTGGAATTATAACTCATGATGCAAATGTCACTTGTGTGGTGAGTATGGACACATTGGATAAAATTGCATAAGTACTCACATGGGGAAGAGAGACCATACAAAGAGATGTTTTGTATGCAAAGAAGTTGGACATCTAGCTAGAAACTATATGAACTGAGGTATAGTTGAAGATGAAAAGAAAGACAAGGTTGACAACATTAGAAGTCAAATGAGGTAGCAATGGATAAATAAATATCCATAGAATGCAAGTTAAAGTCTTGAAAATGTTGACACCCAAGTCAATGAGTTGGGGGATTCAACTATTTCAAACTAATTATCCATGGAGATCATTGGAACTATCCTATATCAGTTTTAGTCAAGTAGGTAAGAAGATCCAAATCAACATTTTAGATGTATTGGAATCATCAAGTTGAGTGGCAGTTTGAGTAGAGTAATTCAAACTCTACCTAAAAAGGTCGAGTTACATGACCTTATCAAGTAAGGTTGGGTTATATGACCTTACTAAGCCAGGCTTGGTAGTATGAACTAATCAAGTTTGGAGTTCCTAATAAGTTTAGATAGCATTTGGAAACCTAACTGAGAATGTGCTTATCGAGTTGAAGATCAAAGGTATCTGTCAAGTTAAAGCTTTAGCCAAGCATTTTATGTGTGCTGAGTTTAACATGATGTTTTCAAGTTGTCCTTCATACAATGCATTAATAGTGACTTAAAGACATTTTTTTTTTAGGCTAAAAGGTAGAATCAAAAGGCTTTAATTTTCAACTAGAGTGAAAAGAGCAGAGCATTTTAGCACCCCTAAGTGATTCATAGAAAATTTATTAGAGTTTATCCTTCCATCACTGACTGATATGGCATCCTCATCCAACAGCAAGGTTAAGAAAGGTTCTGAGATGTTAGCGAGGGACACTGTGTGTGAAGTCTCAATGTTTAAACTTTATCTGGTGATCATAGAAGAATTTATCTCAATTTGAGCACATTCACAAATTCCACTAGAGGTACTATTGATACACAACATTAGATACTTTTATCATTGTCCAATTCAAGAATTGGGAACTTTAGAGATGAATAAAGCATATGAAGCATTTTGTGTGGATAAAAACCTAAAGATCAAGAATAAACACCTGGAAGCAAAGGTGTTAACCCACATTTTGCATATGCCAAGTAGTTTCCAACCAAGTGGATTAAGTTTATCTTGAATTGTGTTTATGATATGTAATTTTGGGTTGAACAACCCATTAAAATCACAAAGAAGATGATTCATAGGGTTATTGGGTTTCCTATGCTTGATAGAGCCAATACTACAAAAAGCTTAGGTTAGGTTGAACTACTAAAGAAGACTCTTGCCAAGTGGGATGGCAGAGGAACGAAGTTGAATGGTGTCACCAATATGGGGATCAATTAAGGTATCCATGTAATTGCCCGAAAGATTTATAGTTCAAGCCAATTAAACAATGTCTCATGTGAAGTTGTGGACTTGGCTTACAAGGTGGTCAAGAACAACCTATCTTTTGACCTCGCTAACATATAATTGAGCTAGTTGAGCAAGAACATGGAGAGAATCTAAGCTTCAAAGAAAAATTTGTATAAGTTTAGCTCAATTTTGGTTGCTTATTCTTTTATATTCAGAAATTCTTCCCTTCTAAGGGAAATCCAATATAGAAAAGGATAGACCCATTATATATCAGATAAATGAATTTATAGCTAAAATGAGAGACAATTTTTAAGGCATCATAGATGTATATTTTAAAAATTTTAAGGAAAGGATGTAGATTAGGTTTAGAATACCTAAGCACCTAGTGGATGATTATGAACAAGACATATTTTTCCTTGTAGACTATGACAAGGTGCATATTTAGGTAGTTAGGCCTAGAGTTGCATGGGTGAGACCTCTTGGCTATGAGGTAAACATTGATGATACTAAGGATATCATTGAGGCTCTTGTCAATGATCATGTGGACCCTAAAAAACCTTATTTTGGTACATATGAAGAGGTAAAAACTATAATTTCTCTTGAAATCAAGATTCCTCATATTGTGAAGAGAGGAAGGAAGAAAGTTAAAAAGATTTAAAAGGAGAATGTGAAATCTAGTTCCTCTCTTCTACTCATAGAAGATAAGGGAGATGACATTGAAGAAGAAGAAGGAGTAGAGGAACATGAATAAGAAGAAGAAGAGGAAGAAATAGAAGAGGAAACTTTGAAGAAAATGGTAAAGTAACCATAACAAAGAAAGCTACAAGGTCCTCACCTACCTTCTTCACCAAGAGACACACAAAGTCAAGGAAGAAGCTCAAACTTCAAGATGATGAAGAAGATGAAGAAGAAGAACATCAAGTATCTTTTCAAAAAAATTCTCCTACCTTTGAAGAAAAGTTAAGAAGACTCACTGAAGAGGAGGAATGACATACCTCAAACCTCTTAAGTATGAAACTAGGAGTAAGGAAGAGAAAAAATAGATTAAAGAATCCTTAGTGGAAAAGATGGCTAAATGGAAATAATCTCCAAGTGAATTGAAAATTCAAGTTCTAGATATCATACTCGAGGTAGTTGTACCTCAATCAAACAATTTTGTAATGGTTGCTAAGGATATCTAGGAAAAAACCTTGAGAAAGACTATGCCAATTATTTTAGACAAGGAAGTGAAGGAAGCATTGAATAAGCATGAACATAAGCTAACTCCTAAGGTCAATGCATTCCTAATTTCATCAAATGATACTGAATCTATTGTAAAATTTAATATAAATACATGGAAGAATATCTACGGATTGCATGTTATTAAGCCCACTAAAGAATTTGTGCAAGTAGATGATGTTGATGATGATAAAGAGGAACATGATGACCAGACTATCAATGAGGATCTATTTTATGTTTAGAACATTCAAGATTCAACTATTGAAAAGATTTCAATGGAGGTAATGACCTCCCTCCCTAATTATTCAAGCAAAGAAATGTTTACATCAAGCTTAGTTGAGACTACGACTGAGTCACAGGTAGTTGGGTTAAACATTGTTCAACCTAGCACTCAATTGACTATTGGAGCTATCTTATTGAGTTTAGTGGTGAACACTATTACCACCACTTCATCTATTGAGAAACATGCTCCACTCATCATAGCTCCAAGATAGACCAAGTCATAGCAAGGAGTTGTAAATACTCCTACTATTGTTGTTGTTTCTCTAATTAGTAATGTTGTTTACATTACAATTATTTTCATACTAAGTGCAATTTTAGTTGAAGCAAAGCCTCAAATGAGCATTAAGGATTTGAGTAAAGGTAAGGAAATTATTCCTCCACCTAAGGAAAAAGGTAAAGTGTTAGAAGTTTCCAATGTGGAAGTTGATCTAGAAGAGGACATAGCAATTCTAGATTGGCATCTTTTCAATCTCACTCTTGATTAGATGGATACTCTTGGATAATTTTGGAAGAAAAGAGAAAAGCAATAGAAGTTGAAAGAAAAAAGGAAGAAAATAAATCAAGTGCTAGAAGATATCAAAGGTATATTTATTAACACACTTCGTATTAAAATTGATGATAAAAAATCTATTTTGGATCAACTTGTTAACATAGTTCACAAGATCAATGTGTTGGAAGCATGAATGATGATGATACTTCTATGGGGAAGTATTCTAGAAACATTATTTGATTATTATGATGATTATATGTTACATCCATGACTGTGTTTGTCGTTGATGTCAACATAGTAGTTTTCTGTGGTATCTGACAAAAGAACAATGGAAAGATCAAGTTGGTATGGATAGATTATTGAGTATTGTTACTAGCAAGGTTAAAGGGAGATACTACTAAGTGTCTTGTATATGTAGCTAACCTTGAGTGAAAAAGACATTAAGTTTGGAAGAAGTTATGCAAGTTTTGGTGATGACTTTTCTCAAATAGAGTTTACAAAAGCATGTTCTAGTAAACTTTTTATATCTCTTAATAGATTTGTTATTCTAAGAATCAAGGTTAAAGGTGTATAGAAGACATGTTGATGATAATATAGCTAATCTCACTTATCATAATATTACACATACAAAAATTTATTCAAGTTATAAGGTTACTAATTGATGTTATTTCTATGTGTAATGTGTTCATAATGAGGTCCTATAATAATTAATTGAGAAGGTGTACTAGTTGACTCAGGGAATTATTTTATGGATTTGGTATAAAGGAAGGACATGTTCCTTTGTTGTGTATGAATGATTGTAAGAATCATGAAGAGTGGAATAGAAGAGAAACAATTGATATGTGAAGATAAGCAAAGAAGAGAGAAGTTGGAGAGAACTTAGTTGTCGAGATTTTATCTAGTGATCCAAGGTTTGATATTTGGATTAGAGGTTCATGACCTAGCCTAAAAGGTCTAACAGTGAGTGGTTTGGTTGATAAGACAAAGGAAAGAGATTAAAGCATAGTACAAAAAAATTATTCTACACAGAATAGTTGAGAGATTAGTTAGATAGTGAATTTAGTGGTCTTTCCCTAGAAGCTATTTGGATAGTGGGTCCTTCTGTCTTCTACAACTCCTAACAGGGTTGAAATCTCCTAACAAAGTCTCCTAACAAGGACTCTTATGTACTAAATGTGTTTATAGAATCATAATAGGATCCATCCTCTAACAATATATATATATATATATATATATATATATATATATATATATGGGCATCATTTCCACTAGGGTTTTTCCTCTAATGAAGGGTTTCCCTAGTTAACAAATCTAGTGTAATTATGTATTTGCATCTTGTTATGGTTGTTTACTTTGATTGAATGGTTAAGATTAATTAAGGTTGAAAAATGTTTTAATTGGATAACGAATTCACCCCCTCCCCTCTCTCAGTTATCATGGTGGACTATTTTTTCTAACAATTGGTATTAGAGCATCAGGCCCTTGAAGATAAAGTTTAACAACTCTAGGAGATCCATGGAGAAAATATTTAGAAAGGATAGTCTAAAGTTTGATGGAACAAATTATGATGGCTGGAAGGAAAAGATGAAGACACATTTGTTGTGTATGGCTCTAGGATATTGGATCTTGACAAAATTAGAAAAGATAATTATTACTAAAAGTGCATTGGAAACTTGTACCAAGGATGAGAGAGAACTTTTCATATTGGACATGGGAGATAGAGAAGCACTATTTTATGCACTTCCTAAAATTGAGTACAACTAGGTAAAAACACTTGATACTTCTCATAAGATTTGGAAAGCTTTAGAAAATAATTTTAAAGGTGATCAACATTCTAACAAATTGAGGCTAAAAAGTTAGATTTGTGCATTTCAAGATGCTAAAATGATGGAAGATGAATCTATAATAACATATGTAGGCAAAATATCATAAATTACTATGGGTATCAGATCTCAAGGAGGAACTAAGGAAGATGATGAGGTGATTTGGAAGATATTGAAGAGTTTAACACCACCATTTAAGTAGGCAGTCCAAATGATATAGTTTTTGATCTCTTATACCAAATATTTCACCAACGAAACATTACTTGGGAGACTTAAAGAAGTTGGGAATGAGCTTAGACAGTCTGGGGAATTGTCCTAAATAGAGACAACTTTCTGTTCCCTAAACATTCAACTAATCTATCAAGAAGTACAAGTGCTAGAGGAGATTTTTCTAGTAGTAGAAAATCTAATGAGGATAGAAAGATAGGAGTAGCCCTTCTAGTAGGAAGAGAAAATTATGGTAAGAAAATATTTAAATGTTGGACTTGTAATGAGTTCTGTCATTATGCATCTAAGTGTCCTAATTGAGAGAGAAATTATAAAGGAAAGTTCAAACCTAGAAGAGGTAAATATTGTTTGTATGCCAATGAAGAAGATGATTTTGATGAACAAGCAGTAAGTGCTAGTGATGATGAAATAGGATTTGTATCTATTAAAGAAGAAAGTCCAGAGAAAATGGCTTTGGTATCATAGGTTGAAAAGAAATCTGATTGGATAATTGGTAATGGTTTTTCACATCATATGTCTAGTGATATGAACAAGTTTTTGGAATTCAAAAGTTATGGTGGAGGCATTGTCAGAGTTGGAAATAATGCAACTTATCATATTAAAGGTATTGGATCTACAACTCTTGATGGTAAGACTAACACTAAGGATTTATATTTTGTTGATGGTTTGAAACATAATATTTTGAGTGTTGGACAACTAGTGGATAAAGGTTATCAATTACAGTTCATAAAGAAGACATGCATGATCAAAGACAAAAAGGGAAAGGTAATTGGAACAAGAACTGGATCTAGAGGTAATGTATTTCAACTGAATCCCACTAAAATGACATGTTTGGTTGCAAAGGTAGATGATAGTTGGTTATGGAATAAGAGAATTTTTCATATAAACTTTGACAACATTGTCAAAAATAGTAATATGTTTCTAGCTAGATATTTGCCTAAGATTGTAAAGCCTACTAACATAATTTGTAAGCAGTGTGTGTTGGCAAAGAATAACAAAGCTTCTTTCCCAACAAGAAGTTTACTAGTACAAAAAAATTGGAGATTGTACACATATATCTTAGTGGTCCTAAAAAGACTAAAGGATTCTATGGATAAAGGTCTTTCATGATTATTGTTGATGAGTTTTCTAGAATGATGTGGGTTGCATTTCTCAAAGAAAAATCTAAGGCATTTGACAAGTTCAAGATATTCAAGAATACAGTTGAAAATGAATCAAGTATGAAGATTAAATGTTTACGATCAGATAGAGGAGGATAGTTTACTTCAAATGAGTTTAATATATATTGTGAAACTAATGGAATCAAAAGACAATTTTTAGCTCCTAGAACCCTTGAACAAAATGACATTGTAGAGAGACAAAACATGTTAGTAACAGAAGTAGCAAGAGCTAACATAGCTAAGAATGATGTATCCAAGATGTTTTGGAGAGAATATGTGAATAAAATAGTCTACACTATGAATAGAGTACAAGTGAGGAAAGACACAAACAAGACCCCTTATGAACTATGGTTTGGTCACTCACCTATAGTTAATTATTTCAGAATTTTTGGCAACAAGTGTTATATCAAAAAAGATGATGATGTTCATAAATTTGATGCTAGAAGTGATTAGAGTATGTTTCTTGGTTATTCATTGAAAATAAGAGCTTATAGATGTTATAATATGAGACCTAAGACTATTGTTGAAAGTGAAACTATAAGAGTTGGTGAGAAATTTAGGATACAAAAAAGAATATTTGACTACAATTTTGATGATGAGAATGTTGCTACTAAACTAAGGAATGATGAAGTATTCTTTGAGAATAACAATGATTTGTAGAATGAAGGAGAGCTAAGGAAGGAACAAAGTTTGGAACCTAGAAAAGAGCTAAGAGTTGAGATCACAACTCCTACTTCTGGTAAGAATATGACAAAGAATCATCCACTAGAGTAGATCATTAGCAATAGAGATAAAGGTCTGATGACAAGAAGAAAAATCAATGAAGAACTAATGTATGATATCTCAAGTATAATCAAAGAATTTAGATTAGGCATGTAAAGATGACTCTTGGAAGTAAGCTATGAAAGAAGAATTGGATCAGATAGTGAAGAATGAGACATTGGAATTGGTCCCTAGACTAGCAGAAAAGAATGTGATATGAACAAAATGGGTATTCAGGAACAAGATGAATGAACAAGGTGAAGTTTTAAGGAACAAAGCAATATTGGTATGTAAAGGTTACTCATAGAAATAAGGAACAGACTATGATGAAACCTATGCTCTTGTGGTAAGAATTGAAGCAGTGAGCTTATTCTTAGCCTATGCAGTACATAAGAAATTTAAAGTGTGTCAAATGGATGTCAAGTCAGCATTTCTAAATGGAGAACTTGAAGAAGAGGTATACATAGAATAACCTAAAGGTTTTCCTTTAATAGATGACAAGGACATAGTATACAGATTGAAGAAAGCACTGTATGTCTTAAAACAAGCACCCAAAACCTGGTATGCAAGGTCGGACAAGCATTTGACAAAACTTAGATTTAGCAAAGCTATGGCAGACAATAATCTATATTAGAAAGAAATAGATGAAGAATTGATGATTTTGGTAATATTTTTTGATGATATCATATTTGGAGAGATGATGATAAAAGTGACAAGTTTGCAAAAGAAATGAAGAAGGAATTTCAAATGAGTATGATAGGAGAGATGTAATATTTCCTAGGATTATAGATTGTGTAGGATAAAGAAGGAATCTTTATTTCTTAGACTAGGTATGTGAAAGATCTATTGAAGAGGTTTGGTTTGGAAACATGTAAACCTTTTGGAACACCTAAGATAATTGGACACAAGTTATCTACAAAGGATGAGACACCTACTGTTAAGCAGAAGAAGTACACATCTATGATTGGAGAATTTCAAAAGGTATTTCAAGTTGAATGCAATGCTAGTGGTAGTGCAATAAGAGTTGTATTAAGTCAAGAAGGTAAACTCATTGCTTTCTTTAGTAAAAATTTGAATGATGATAAAAGGAAGCATTATGTGTATGGTTTGTTGTTCATGAATTGAAGAAATGGAGACATTATTTGATACCTAAGGAGTTTGTGTTATATACTAATCATAAAGCTTTACAATAATTGGGAAGTCAACATAAGTTGAATCAAAGACATATGACAGTACTTGTAGAATTTTGAATTTTCCATTAAGCATAAGAGTGGAGTTACTAGAAAAGTTGTTTATGCATTGAGAAGAAGACATTCTTTATTGACTGAGATGAAGGTTTAAGTTCTTGGTTTTGATGAAATGAAAAAGTTGTATGATACTGACGTTGATTTTTATGAGGCATGGAGAGAGTGTAGAGTAAAAAATCTAATAGATCACATAAGCAAGTATGGTAAATATTTTATTCAAGAAGGTATGTTGTTTAAAGGAATTTAGTTATGTATCCCTAGAAGTTCTATGAGGTTGAATTTGATTAAGGAAAAGCATAGTGGTGGATTGGCTAGACATTTTGGAATTGATAAGACATTGAGTTTGTTGAAAGAGAAGTATTATTAGCCACAAATGTATAAGTATGTTTAGAAATGTGTAAAGAGTTGTGGAGTTTGTCAAGTTACAAAAGGAGTAAGTTAGAATACTAGTTTGTATACACCTATTACTATTCCTAAGAAACCTTGAAGTGACATTAGTATGGATTTTGTTCTTGGATTGCTTAAAACAATGAAAGGGTGTGATTCTATATTTGTTTTTGTTGATAGATATTCTAAGATGGCTCATGTCATACCATGTAAGAGGAAATCAAATGTTGAGCATGTTACTGAACTTTTCTTTAAAGATATTGCGAGATTGCATGGATTACCAAGAATAATTATTTCTGAGAGAGATAGTAAGTTTATTGGTTATTTTTGGAAGGCTTTGTGGAAGAAGATGGGTACTCAATTGAAGTTTAGTTCTACATTCCATCCATAGATTGATGAATATACAAAGGTTGTGAATTGAAGTTTGGGTAATTTACTGAGATGTTTAGTGGGAGACAAACCAAGTAATTGAGAGATGGTATTGGCAAAAGCTGAGTTTGCATATAATAATTTTGTGAATAGGAGTATAGGAAAAAAACCTTTTTAGATTGTTACTAGAATGCAGCCTAGAGGTATATCAAATTTGATAGATATTTCTAGTGAAGAAAAGGGAAGTGTTCTAGGGGAAGAATTTGCCAATTTTGTAAAATCTTTGCATAAGGAAGTGAAGTTGAGGTTGGAACAAAGATATTAGAAGTATAAGGGGAATGCTGATAAATCTAGAAGATACCATGATTTTGAAGTTGGTGATGAGGTGATGGTTCATTTGAAGAAAGGGGATTTCCTATTAGAACATACAGTAAGTTGAAGATGAAGAAGTTTGGACCTTGTAAAATCTTGAAAAAGTTTGACAGTGGTAGTGCTTATGAAGTTAAGTTGACAGATGACATGGATATATCTCCTATATTTAATGTTGTTGATTTATATAAGTATCATGAGTTAGATGATGAGGTTATTGTATTAGATGATTATCCAAAGAAGTAGATTGAAGAAGTTGAAAATGCATTGGAGCAAAGAATTGGTAAGAGCACAAGAGGAAAGGATTAATATGAGTATCTAGTGAAGTGGAAGAACAGACCAGTTGAAGATGCTACATGGTTTCTCAATCTAAGTTGGATTTAGCTCAGGTTGTGATACTTTTATAATTTAGGAGAATCATTTCTTCCAACCTTGGTTGTCTGATGTAGGAGCATCCTAAGTTTCTTGGTAATCCTACACTTTTGTTCTTTCTACCAGTTGCTACAGAGTTCTTGATGATGCTGAGTATTTAGTTGATGCCAAGTGATTCCTTTGGTTTCCAAGTGATCTTTGGGTTTCCAAATGATCCTTTGGTTTTTGAGTCCTCCATGGTTGCCAATCATTGGAGGATGCCAAGTTCACAATTTCTATCGAGTGACTCTTTGGATGTCAAGCTTGTTTGGATGTCGAGTGTCAGTATTTCACAAAGCCTTCATTTGTTGAGTTGTCCGTATCTAGTTCTAGTTTGGGTTGACCTTGCTCATATTTAATTTTTTTATAGGTAGTTAATATCTCATGTGGGCCAACTTGTGGTTGTGCATGCATTTAATGTAGGATTTAATTTTGTAATAGGTTGACCTATGGCTGCACAAGTACTTAAAGAGGTCTAGGATTGAGTTTTTAGAGATATTAGTAGTAGGGAGAAGAGGGAATAAAGGATACATGTTTGGAAGTGCAAGTTTGAAGCTAGATTGTGAATTTGAAAGTTGAATTTTGTAATTGGCTGTAATCCAAAAAGCATTATAGGCAAGCATGTATGCTGATTTTCTGATGAATCAATAGATATATTTTGTTCTCTCCCTCCTTGGTGTTGTTCTTGTGTTGTGTTTTTCATTGCGTTAACTCTTGTAAGGTAGTTTGGATGGCTGATTGTGCCTTTGGCCCTAGTTATTTGATTCTCCTTGCATCATAATTTTTGTATAGCACCCTTAAGGGTGAAATAATTGTTTGCCAAGTGCCCCCTATTTTAGTGGTAGGCACAAGTGTGCTTGTTATTCCACCACTTTGGCTTTGTTGGTGTAAATAAGTATTTACTTATTACACTTTACTTAAGTTTACTTAGGTTAATGCATTGTTTTATTATTTTTTAGGTGAGACACTTAGGAGTTTGCATACTCTTATGAGTTGTCATGTTGACAACACAAGAGTCTGCATAATTAACTAAGTTGTCATGTAGACAACACAATTATTCACACTCCCAATTTAGCACATGGTGTCTAAAACATAAATTTGCATGCTACACCTTTTTAGGCTCATCCTCTCATCATCACACTTACTCCTATGCTTAATGGAGGATAACCCATATCTAGTGGACATGTGACTAGTTGTATGACTTATCATGTTGCTGATTTCTATTCATTCTAGAAGCATTCCAGAGGCCTTTATATATAGGAACTCCTAGTGTACATACACATTGAATGAATATTATCATTATTCTGATCATACTTTTTTGATCAATTTTTGTACTTGTGCTTGGGTTAGTTGGTCTTGGATGATTTTTTCCCTAAGGCAAATTCTTACATTGTATTAGAGCTTGCGGAGATTCTCTTCACATAGCCATTCAAGACCATTATTGCTTCAACACCTTGACTCAAATTCAAAGAATCTACAAAAATTAGGAGTGTCTACAGCCAAATTAGACCTTGCCATTACGTTTGGAACATTGATTCAGTTAAAATTGGCCATAAATTTGCCTATCTTGGGCCAAAGTCAGTTTTGAGGCAAAAAATTTTTGCAAACTGGCACCCAAAGGCCTGATTTGCAAATTGGGTATGCTCATTTACTCAATCTATTGATTTATTATTTAGATCTACATTTTATTATTCTCTACAATTATCTATATTTTTTGGATTTTTTTGAAAATTTTCTGGCCAGTTGGCCCTATAAGGTTTTTTTTTTTTTTTTGTAGGAATTAGGCAGTGACACCCTCGCCCCTGTAGTAAATATTCCTAGAATATTCTATTTATTTAGCAAGCACACTATCAAATTTTTAGGCAGTCTAAAATTACACCATGGCCCACAAATTCATTGACCACATGAATTTCTGGCAAACTACATTGAAACCAACCAACATGCACCCACATAGTCAATGACCTTGCTTACCATCCTGTCCATGGCTTGACATTTTTAAACTGTGTAAATTTCTTCCTTCCCACAAATGTGGGATATTTGTTAAAAATTCTCAATGAGTGCTAAATAATTATCGGTGGCTATTCTTTTTCACCGACAAGTTTCTTGGCCCCAACATAGTAACTAATCTTGTCTACTGCTAATTCTTTCCCAATGATGACTTTGTAAGATCATGGAAGAGATCTCCTTTCCTATGCCCACTTCCCTTTTTCTAGTGATATAGAAGATTTTTTGATGGTGTTAAAAAAATCCTAGGCAACCACTATGAAATTGTAGGCAACCGACTATACTCCATATGTCATCCACATAGTCCAATCTTGACCTGCCATGTCAGCCCACTTTGCTACACATGACACATCATTCAACACCAACTTAGCATCATCATCTACACATGTCAACAAACCCCTCCAACCAATCATCATCCATATGATACATGGCATTTTGTACCCATCCATATGGTGCTAACATCATCATTACATCAGCATGTTGTGATCCAAGGGTAGAGTTTTTGTTGACATCATCATTTTCATGAGCCTAAATTTGGCAGCCCTCTGACCATCATCTAGGGGAAAATTTGAACTATTGTGATAACTATATGACTATTAAATTGAACCTCATCTTTTGCTGATACCACCCCTCTTCAGATTGATTTTTAATTTTGCAATCCAACTTCAGGAGGCCATATCTCAGTCATTTAGACTCCAAATCAAGTTTTTTTTTTTTTTTAATGTGTGTTATTTTTCATCTATTTTCTAGATCTGCAATTAGATTATAGGGTTATATGGACAAAAGTATCACTTTCAAAATTAGGCCCTTTTCTACATTGTAATGCTTTGATATATATTTAGAATTATTGTATATCTAAGATACATTGTAATGTTCCAATTTTGAAATCCATAAGGAGGTTTTAAAAAGGTAAAATTAGAAGTCTACTAAGGTCAAAATTGGCAAGTGGCCATTGTAAATGCACTATATATAAAGTGCCAAAAGCATATTTTTTGGGGGGGTTTCTTGATTGAGTGAAAAGGGGTGTTCTTGGTGTTGTGTTCCTCTTTTCTCGCTATTTTCTTTCATTTTCTACATCATGGGAAATTTTAAGTTTCCAAAATTAACTCCACATAACTATGCTACATGTTCCATTAAAATTTGGTGTCATTTAAGGTATAAAGGAGTTTCTCAATATGTAGATGGTACCCTTCCTAAACCAACAGGTGATCAAGTATCTACAACTAAAATTTCATCTTGGGAAACAATGGATAGGAAAGCCCCATGTGATATTTGTTTGGGGGTTGGAGACAAGATCATATATCAAATCCAAAAGTCTCGTACATCCAAGGAAGCTTGGGATACCCTCCAAAAACTATATGATAAAGTGTTTGAGAAAGATGTTTACAAAATTGAAGATGAACAAGTCTCCTTAGATCCAAAGACATTTGATTCCATACAAGATTTTATCATAAAGTTGAATGAATTAAGAATGAAGCTTGATGATTGTGGGAGTCCTATTAAAGATGACAAGTTGATCAATCTCATTCATAATAAGCTGCCATCTAAGTACTCCACATTTATTTCTTCTTATAACACCTCAAAGACAATATTAGGGTCTACCTATCAGAAAGTCTCTTTTGATCACTATGCTATACTATTGAATGAAGAAGAAAAGAAGTTGCAATCAATGGGGATTCTCAAGTCATCCAAGTCAAAGGCATTGGTGGCCAATTTAATGAGGGTTTTCAATCTTCAAATAAAGGAAAGGGAAAGAATAAGAAGTGGAAGGATAAAAAATCAAAGGATGCAAAAAAGACAACACCATCATCAAATCAATAGGAAAAGTCTTCCTTGAATTCAAATAAGAAGGGGGACACTAGTAAGGAGAAGAAAAAGTGTGCCTATTGCAAGAAATTGGGTCATGAAGAACATGAGTGTTATCATAAAAAGATTGATGAGTTAATGAACATCATGAAGAAACACAATGTTCCACTACCTAATGCTTATAAGGGGAAATGATCTTCTTTAGATTCAAAGGGAAAAGGGCAAGCACTCATGGAAAATTCAAGTTCTTTAGTGGAATGTATTCTTGACTCAAGTGCCTCATATCATATGGGTTCTTCAAAAGGATATTTTTCTTTATTGAAGCAGTCTAAGGTACCACACATCTTTATAGGAGATGAAACAAAAATAGAAGTTGAAGGCAAAGGAAATGTGGAGATGGAAAATGGAGAATTCAAAGATGTTCTCTATGTTCCTAACCTAAGTTCTAATCTCCTCTCAATCTACCAAATCACTCACCTTGGAGATGGCCATAAAGTTGAGTTCCTTCCTAAATCAGTAAAGGTGCACAATCTAAAAGATGATTCATTGGTTGCTATGGGGAAAGTTAATCATGACACAAGGTTGTATTATTTCTCCTAGTTTGTGCCCAAGTCTCCTTCACAAGCCTTGTTGACTCAATCCAATTCACAATCCAAATTATGGCATGAGTGGTATGGACATATTGCCTTTCACTATCTTTAGCAACTTTGCTCAATCAAAATGGTTAGGGGTCTACCTCCAATCAACTTTTCCATAGGTAAATGTTCAACATGTTCAATGGATATGCATCTAGAGGAGAAGTTTAATAAAGGGAAGTCTTCAAGAGCACAATTTGTTCTTTAGTTGCTTCACATGGTACTAGTAGGTCCTTTTGTAATGACATTAGTTAGCCAAGGTCACTACATACTCACTTTCATTGATAAATTTTCATGCTACACTTGGGTCTACTTTCTTCATCACAAGAATGAAGTGTTGGAAAAATTCTTAGCCTTCAAGACTCATATTGAATAGAAATTGAGGAAAGCCATCAAAGTTCTTAGAATGGACAATGAAACTAGATATGTGAAAATAGACTTAAAGATTTTTTAAAACTTGAGGGTATTGATCTTCAAAATCCACCAGCATTTAGTCTACACAAGACAAATGTTGCAACACTGAGGATACAAACTCTTAAGTCCATGGAAAGTTGCATGATACAAGCCAAGTCTCTTGATCCATCACTTGAAGTCAAAGCAATCAGCTTTGCCAATCACATATTTAATAGGTCTCCTTATCCTACCTTAGATGGGAAGACTCCTTTTGAGGTATGCTATGATAGAAAACTAGTTGTGACACACTTTAGAGTCTTTGGTTGTCTAGCATGGGCAAACATATCTTCCAAGGATGCCAAGCACCTCTGTGAGGCCTCACCCCGACCCATCTTAACATAGATATTTTATTTACATTTTGACATTTGAGAATTTGGTATTTTGATAGCTATTCAAGTCTTAGATAGATAGTGGATTGTGTTATCTATTGATTTTGATACTTCAGTAGTGTTTTTTAGTTATGACATGCACTAAGAAACTTATATTATGTATGAAATGATCAAACACATATGGATGTAGTTTATGATGTGATAGTACTATATTATAATGTAATGCAAATGCCAATTTAATTATGATGATTTATGATGTGCAGATAAATGTTAATTTGATGATTTGTGATATATAGACAATTGTTAAATTGATTATGATGACTTATGGCATGCAAATTTTGATATTTTAAAATTTTGAATGAATAATTGAAATGACTATGAAAGGAAATTTAATTTGAATTATGTTAATATGGATATTGTTATATGCATTTGAGATATATTTATTTATATGATCTCCTTGGACTACTAATGTTTGAATTTAATGTGTAGTAAGTGGAACCATGGAAATTCTTGGGGGAAACAAGTTCCAAACCTTGTGAACACAGTTTAACCAAGGTGAATCTTTGGAAGATTCAAAAGCCTCAAAGTGAAAGTATTTTTCTTCATAAATGTAAGGTTGCTTGCTTGTGGAAATGTTTAATCATAATTTAGATGCATTAAGGACATGTCATGGTGAAGTGTAATGTATTTTAATGTGTCACTTAACACTTGTATTTATCTATGTGTCGATGACATGTCACCTAGACTCTTGATCTCTAGGTCACTTAATCTTATTCCTTTCCTTTTTTTCCAATCAATGTTTAAGTACACTCACTTGGGAGAGAGTGTAGGATGGGTCATCATCATGTTGATTTTCGAATTCAAACTTGTTATGGATTTTAGGGGGCCCAAATGGGATCCTAAAGTGTCATTTTATTGAAAATAATCCACCCTAATGGTAGTATAACATGTTAGGGGCCTAAATTAAACTATTTTAGTGATTACCAAACTTAGGGGACCCCTTAAAAAATGCACTCTTGAACCAATTCGAAATTTTGGGTTTCCCCATGAGAGTACCCTCACAACCCCACTTGGTCAACTTTCTTATTTTGGAGAGGAAACTTTTCTAGAGATAGTTAGGTTTGGAGGGAGATTAAGGGAGCTCTACTACAACTATCATTGCCTTAGCTTGGACCAAGGTTGGTGTCTCAAAACATGTTTCCTTTTCTTCTTTCTTTCTTTCTTTTAGCATGGAAAAAATAAATTTGCAAGTGTGGAGGATTTTTTGATGGAGTATGCATTGCATTCTGAACCTTGCATTATGGACTTTGGCATTGTGTTGTGGGAATGTGATTATGCTATGTGTCCTTGAAGATTTTCCTTTGGTTTTGTTTTCTTTTTGATCTTCTTGTCTAAATGTGAGTTATGAATGTATTCATGGATATGAAGGCTTCACTCACCCTTGGGAGGGAAGAGAAGCTTTGGGTGAAGGGCATAGTTGGGCTCAACATTGCAATTGAGAGAGTTACCTCATGATGCAGGATTGTCTTTATTTCATGGAGTATGGGCTCCATTGAATCCATGTACCTCTATTATTTCAAGAGGTATAAGGGGTTTGTGTGAGTAAGGAGGAGATATTTATGATGGCCTTGAGAGGCAAAATGCAATGGAAAATGTGGTTTTTTGTTTGGTTATGGTATCTCCTCTTTGAAGAGTCCACCTTCACCCAATGTGAGATGATTCCAATGGTGGATCATTGTGCAAGCCATGGGAGGGAGTTGTTTTGTGTTTTTATGTTGTGTTCATGCAATGGTGATTGATGTATGTCTGTAACCCATTTGGTTCTTGTTTCCCCTGCTCGGTGGGTGGCTTTATAGAAGCCTAGGATGGTAGGTGAGCCTCCATGGTTCCTAGTTTGTGTGCTATGTGTAGGTTTGTGAAAATACATCCTTTAAAAGCACTAGGGATTCACTGTTGATGAAGTGGAAAAGATTTAAGAGTGTAAAAAGAGATTAATATTTATGTCATCTTAAATTGTTGTGATTTTGAGTTTCCATTGTTATTTCAATATGATGTAAAATGAAAATCTCAGATTATTGTACATTGATGAAAAGAGAAAGGATATTATTGAGAAGTTGCATATAAATCCACTTGTAAGGAAATATTCATTGTAGGAATTGATGTATAAGGAGGAAGCTATGTATGAGATATTTCTACTCATTTTAATATAATTGGAAGACATATTTCATAAATGTATTGTGGAAGAAAATGTGTATAGTTGGTGAATTCAAAACCATAGTTGTTGTTTTGCAAATTTATATGTACTCAATAAGATAGAAGAAAATTTGTTATGTTGAATAGTTGTTTGTATATGCATAATTATTATTTCCTTTGGATTCCAAGTTCAAATAAAATCCTAGTAGATAACACCATCCTTATCATCCAACATGTAGACTAAATACTAAGGTAAAGTTAAGAGAAAATTTGTTTAAGAAAAATATGTTGTAGGTGTCTATTTTACTCCTCTGGAAAATGTACGAGGAAGACCAAAATATGAAGATGTCTATTACAGTCCAATATTTTATTCATAAAGAATATTCTTGTATACTTGAGCATAAATAAATAAATAAACTAATGTCTTGGTTATAGGATGAAACTCAACAAAATAAAAGAAATCTTAAAAATAATAATATGTCAAGTCAAATGTGGTGGGATCCTAGGGAAGTACCCTAGACTTGGTAGGATCTAGAGAACATCCCCTTAAATAAATAAATAAGGATTAATTTAAAAAAAGAAAAAGAAAAAGAAAATAATAATACATATACTTATGACAAATAGAACAATGATTTGTATCAACCAAAAAAAAGTGAAAATAAATATATAAATACATATTCTTATTCCAAGACATCCATACCTATCCTAAGTGTCAAATCCATGAAAGAAAAAAAAAATAGCATGGGGGGACCACTAGGCATCCACACTCCCTTTCTCCCACTCTAGATGTAAGCACACATATTTTGAGGGATCACTAACTTGTAATGTAGACCTAGATTAGAGTGCCCTTTCCTAGGTGCCCATCTTGGGAGGATGAAAGAGGTTGTTTTTATTTTAATCTCACACTAAGTAGCTAAACTTGAAAAACTCCCCCTTTGGAATTAGAGATGGTATGGGGAGATGGACCAAGGGCTGACATTTATTAGCAAACATTCCTTGGGTTCTCCACCATTTTTTTGAGTTCGTGGCTGCTTGGGAGTTTCCTTGAATTTTTTTTTATAACATTTGACCATTCATATTTGTAGGATCCTAGGCACCTTGAAAGTGGAGCTTGTTTCTGATGGGACAAGTGAAGTTAACATCTAGATTGTAAGGGTAAGAGTTTCTCATGATGGGGATTAGCCCCAATGTTGGAAGGAGGGGTAAATAAATTTGTAAGTGGTAGTTGATAGGTGAAGAAGGTAGGTAGAAAAGAAATTAAAAAAAAAAACAATCATCATGTAAGTTAATTTTTTAGTGATAGGTTAAGTGATAGTAGAATATACAAGTAAGTTTCGTATTTTAATTGTTTCATGTAGGATAGGGGATGTGTCCTTCTAGGCAGTCCTCTTTACTAAAGGGGATTAAGGTTGGTTGGTTATAGAGTCTTGTGTGTTTAAATTAGGAATAAGGATTAGAATATAGAAGTTGGTTGACAATGAAATTAAGGAATTTATTGATCGTGTACTAAACAAATAAAGTAGTATTGGGGGAGTATCATTCAATAATGTATGTTATTTTAAAATGGGAATAATTAGTGGTGTATTTCATTACTAGGATTGCTAAGAATTATAAAGCAATCAGGTTATAGATTAATTGTCTTGTAGGAATAAACATTGGCTTATAGGAGCAATATAGAAATTTTAAAGTAACAGATGTATACATACAAGAAGTGGAGAAAGGTTAAGAATTATAGTGACAATCATTAAAATAGTATCAAAAGAGATGGAAAGATAAACAAGATAAGATAATTAAGTCTATTATGGGTACATAGTGTCATCCTATATGGTTTAATAATTATGAGTTTTGTCTAAGATTTAGGTAAGGTGGGTAGTGGGGCAAATGATTTGGGATCAAATGGATAAACTAAATTTTGAGGGGTTAGCAATGATGGACTTCAAACTTTATGCCTTTTGTGACATGTCATATTAATTTGAGATTAATTAAATACATTGTCTATTTTTTGGGGATATTAGAACTATTGGTTTATCTACAAATGAATTATGAATAATAAAAAGATCAAATAAATATTCAATACCTAATTTTAAACCAAAATCAGATAATAAATAAATTTAAATTATAACAAAAGAAAATAGTTATGTTTTTTTCCCATGAATTTAGGGCATGAAAACCACCACCTCAGCCTTGTACTTTCATCGGATATGAAGATAGTGTGAAGGCATACAAACTTATGGATCCAGAGAGACATGATATCTTTGTGAAGAAGGACATACACTTTGAGGAAAGTTCACCAAGCTTATCCTCTACTCCCCTCCGCACTTCATACATTGTGAAAACTAATAGTGACACCAATGATAGTGTTTCAATAGATTCAGATACATGGGGTTCTATCGATAGTTGCAGTGAGAGGTCATGACATCAACATACTCCACATGCATACATAGCCATAGTGATAGGTCCAACACACTAGGGTACACCTAGTCTTCTAGTTCTAGCATCAAAGGATGACTACATAGTAGATAATTCAAATTTGTTTGTGGAGGCACACATAGCAGATTTGAAAGACATCATTGATGATATAAATCTTCTCTTTGATGGAGAAGATCCTTCTTCAGTTGTTGCAAGGGCTCACTCTAACCCTCATGTCCATTCTCTACATGATCGATCTTCAAAGGTTGATATGATTGTGGATCCTTATGTATAGAAGTTGCAAGAGGTCTCTTTATCATTTGAGGAGATAGTAGATTCTTTGGGATAGGTTCTACATTCATCCTTGCTAGATCTAACATTGTTCTTTTCAATAGCATTGGAAGGAGTGACAGTCAATATCAACAAAGGGATAGTTGAGTAGGTTTTAGAGGCATCATTGATCATCAAGATTCTTTCTACACATAGGGGAATCATCTTTTATGTACCTATGATATTGTTTCTTCCAAAGGGGAGGAACATTATTTAGTATTCATGGACTGGCTTCTACATCGGAGCAGCTATCACTAATGGAAACACTATATTTTGGGGGGAGACTACCTTGTCTCTCTTCTTCTCTTCTCTTATGAGGGGGACCTTTTCCTCTTCTAGGATTGTGTTCTTCTCATATTTCTCTTTTGTATACACTTGATGTATGTCATAATGGTGGGGGGGGGGGGGGGTCTTGATTGCTCCATCCATCCATGCATCTTGATTTTTGATCTCTCTTTTTGGGGGAGGCTTTTTTCCATGAGGTTTTCCCTCTTTCTCTGCTTTATGAGAGATTTCATTTCATTATGTACATGGGTACCTAATATGGCCTAGCAACTAGGACCCATCATACATTTCATTCTAGCTTTTGTAAGCTTAAGTGCATTCCCTTAAGTTGCACTTAAGGGGGGATCTCAATGTAAATAAGTATTTACTCATTACACTTTACTCAAGTTTAGTTAGGTTAATGCATTATTTCATTATTATGCATTATTTTATTATTTCTTAGGTGAGAAACTTAGGAGTTTCCATACTCTTATGAGTTGTCATGTTGACAACACTAGAGTTCACATAATTAACTGAGTCATCATGTAGACAACATAGTTATTCACACTCCTAATTTAGCACATGGTATCTACAACATAAATTTGTGCACTACACCTTTATAGACTTATCCTTTGATCATCACACTTACTTTTGTGCTTAGTGGAGGATAACCCATATTTGGTGGATGTGTGCCTAATTGTATGACTTATCATGTTGCTGATTTTTATGCATTCTAGAAGCATTGTAGAGGCCTTTATATATAGACACTCCTAGTGTACTTACACATTGAATGAATATTATCATCATTCTCATCATAATTTTTTGGTCTACTATTGTTCTTGTGCTTGAGTTCCTTGGTCTTGGGTTAATTTTTCCCTAAGGAAAATTCTTATAGGCTTGACTTTAGTTTCATAAGGTGTCTCAAGTAGTACAATGAATTTTTCATCGAAGAGGGTCTGTAAAGAACTCTCATAAGCACCCCAATAGGTGTGTACTCCTTGGGTATATCAAAAGACTAATATCTTCATAGAGGAGGAGTTTGATTATAAGAAACTTGTCAATTAGATGTCAAGGGAGATGTCATGTTACATCAGTAAAATGGATGGGAATTATCTTGTCAATGTGTGTTTGGATTAGCATTGTTAACAATAGGATACGAATAATTTGGATGAGGTTGGGTTTGAGGTTTGACATGGTTAGCTTCAACCACTCCATCATTGATAGTTTTTTTTTTTTTTTTTTCCACCATGATTTCTATTTATCCATGGTTTGGTCAGAGGAGTTGTGTCATGCCCCCTTTTCAAATAATTAAAAATAATAATCTTTTCTAAGGCAGGCAAGCCCAACAAGGTGAAGTTTCAGAAAAAGGATGATAATCTTTGGAAGCTAATGGACTAATAAATGAAAATTATTATTAAAATATGTTTTATTAACCCCTCTTGGATGTGAGTTAGGGTTATGCCCTCTTTTAAGGAGTTTGAAGGCATGTTGGGCTCATTCCAGAACTTGATTTTTGCGCATTTCTTTGTTGTTCTTCAGAGGCTGCCAAACCTGTGGAGAAGGAGACCCAAGAACGGGAGTTTACAAGTTTCCAAGAAGGCTAAGGATGGGAGTTTGAAGCCATTCCATGTGCATGCTCATGTAGAGTTTTCCTTTGTGCTGAACAATGCAGATTTGTGGATTTTCGAGTTTTTTTTGTAAGAGTTTGGTGTTTCCGGTTGAGTATTTCCTATCAGTTTGGGTTGCTCCTGTATTTCAGAATTTTAGATGTTAAAATAGAGTTGAATATATGTACTTGGTTGTGATTATACTTATATGATATATTATCAATTCTTTTATGGTGTTTCTGGCTATTTTGTGTTATTTTCGAGAGCTTGATGAGCATTGTTTTGGTCCTCCGTTTGGGAGCTATTGTGTAAATGTTATACAGATCTGGAAATGTCATTTTTTAGGCTGTTATGTCACTGAAATTTCTATAAAAGATGTCCATTTTCAGATTTATTAATAATATGCGAAGCTGTGAAATTTTTTGGCACTATTTCCGGCATACCTGATTTAGGGTTCATTGAGAAATTGGTGGATTTTTGAAATATTGGTTGTTTGATCTTAAAGATCTGATTAGAGGCTTGAAATATCATATAAAATTAGAGAAAGGGACATTTCAGTGGTATCACAGCTATGATCTTGCCAGCCTGAGGGTTTGTAGAAGTTTGCATGTCAGTTTTGACAACTACCCAAATCTTGCATGTCAAAATTTATGGTTGCATGCTACTTCTAATAATTTTCATGTTAGTTCTTGGTGAATTTGGTGGTTGCATGTTGCTTCTAATCAGCTGCATGTCAAAATCTATGGTTGCATGCTACTTCTAATAATTTGCATGTTAGTTCTTGGTGAATTTGGTGGTTGCATGTTGCTTCTAATCAAATGCATGTCAAAATCTATGGTTGCATGCTACTTCTAATCATTTGCATGTTAATTCTTGGTTTTTGAAGAAGTTATAACCTATTGGGGTTACACTATATTTTATCTAGAATGGACAGGTATAGTATAGAGTCTCAGAGGAGATGATCTTGGACAATTGATATCCATAGTCATAACAGTAAGAAGGATGGTTATTTAGACATTCGAGATAAACTTAAGAAAATAAGCCATGACATGTCTGAATAGTTGGTTGAGCACCATCATATGATGAATGACATGTGGTCTAACCCAGCTAAGGTGGATAAGTTGACTGGATTTCTATTTGGTAGATTTTCTCACAGGGCAGATGACATAATTACCAAGAACTTGCATGAGGAGTTTGAGAAACTAGCTTATAGCTAGGTAGAGGTCTCAAATTCTACTCTGCCACAGGAGGTAAAGGGTTTAGATGATGATTATGAGAATTTTGTTGTGCATGATGGTGAGATACCTAGTAGAGATGAGTAGACATTGAGCATTCATGACTTTGCTGAGAAAGAGTACCAGGCACAGTTAGATGCTTCATCACATAAGATTGAGGTAGGTAGTACTTCACATGATTTGTCCAACCAGCTGAAGGTGAATAAAGATAGTATTGTGACTTCATTATCTCATCATGATAGGATGTGGGATATGATAGAGGATCACATTCAAATGATTCAGTTACAGGGTAGACATAAGGGAGTTCAGGAAAAGTCTTCTTGTGTTGACTTACAAGTGATTAGGGAAGGAATGGGAACGATGAAGTTGAGTTATTTACATCTTCTATCAGATCGTGACCATCTTCTTAGCCTTGTTGGAGACTATTCAAATGCCTTGAGGAGGAAGGAGGAGGAAGTTGACAGGCTTTCTCACGAGCTTGAGGACACTCGAGCTTCTTTGGTGAATACTCCATTGGCATTACAAGACTGGGAGAGACATGGGGATAAGCATGGCATGGAATTGAGTTTAGTTTCATCTTGCACTCCTGATACTCAGCTTTCTATGAATAGTAGATCATATGTGATCATTGATAATGTTGTAAGTTCATCTTGCATTCACATCTAGGATATAGGGACAATGTCAGATAGGTATGTGGAATTAGTTGGTATTGGTCATATTACTCGGGTGAGGAGTTTGCTTGAGTTACCAACTGATTATAATTTATGGATATGGACTTGAGATTGTTATATTGGCATTTGGGATTCAGTTGACTGGAAATCTTTAACACTTTTTGGTAGTAGTGATTGTTTGGGTGCTATCATGGATTTGATTAGTAGATTGCATGGTGTTGTCTTTTCTTGTGCCAAGAGCTTATCCGATGTTGGTATTAGTTTTTATAAACCAGTGTTGGGCTTTGTTCATATATCCAGTCAACCATACTTGCTAGAATGTGTTGATGGTCTTTCATATTTGGCAGTGTCTACAGATGAGTCCCAGGATCATATTGGTATTGATGACATCCAAGAGGATGCAGTGGGCAGTTTTGAAGACTTAGTTTCCTTGGATACAAAGGAGTTGGACAGTAGTGCTACAGTTTTTGATACTCCATTTGTTGATATGAGCTTTAGAGTTGATTCACAGAATATGGATGGTAATACTCTAGAGACTAGTAACTTTGAGGATACTCCTTTAGACAGTGCATCAGAGGAGGTTTGTAGGAGACAGTCAAGCCAGTGCCATCATGTGTCTAATTAATTGAGAGTTAGTGAGTGAGACATTGCTATCGCTTGCCAACATTTTGATGTTGCTCATCAATTGTTAGCAGTTTATGGATGGGGTTCTCCTACTAGTGATGAGTAGGGAGGCAGTTATCTTTCCTTGACAGAGTTCCACTCTTTATGGGAGGCTATCCATATTCTGAGATAGGATTATATGTAGTTGGTAGCTGACAGAGATTATCTTATGGAGTGGGGTAGTACAGCATATGATGCATTTTTGGCCAAGGAAGATGAGGTGAGTGAGCTTACTGAGTAGCTTGAGGTGACTTCTGAGATTCTTGAGAGTACACAGTTGGCTTTCAAGGAGTCACAGTTTCATTTGGCTAAGGTGACCATCGAGTTAGAGAAACTATAGTATTTACTAGATTCTATACAGTCACAAGCTGTGGTGTCTGATGATCCGAGGATGTCCATGGTCGAAATTGACAAAGATAGTGGAGATGGGGATGCAAATTGGCATATCGGGTTCATCCCCACTAGAGTTAGGTTTAGTTGAGTTGGGTGCTGAAGCAGATTTTTGTGGTATGCCTGACATGGTGGTGACCTCTACCACTAATGGCACAAAGACTAGAGATGATGTATCAAAGACCATGTGTGATGTTGGTGAGCTGATTGTTGGTATGGTTCCTGGTAGTAATACTACTCCCTTGGCGATATCTTTAGAGGTAGTAGTTAGTTCCAACTTGGTTAGTGATCAATTGTAGTTAGTTACATCTGAATTGCAGTCTGAGCCACTGACTGAGATTGCCGCATTCTATCAGCATTACATTGTGAGGTATGCTCATCAATTTACCTTTGATGACCATGTTGATGAGATGATTATATAGAGATGTACTTTGGTTCCTAGTGCTTATCATCAGTTATGGGATAGTTTGACACCTTGAGATGAGAGTTGTGATGGGCACAACATGGTGATAGGTTTTGTAGTTGGCAGATTGATAATACGTGACTTAGAGCAGAAGTTTCAGAGTGATGCTTTAGCAGGTGTTGTTATTGATTCTACTCCTTTGGCTATGACATCTCCTAACTTAGCTAGTGATCAGTCACAGTGGGTTGTATCACTTATTCATGGTGAGCTATTGATTGAGGTTGGTTTTTTTATCAACATTATATTGCAAGGTATGTACATTAGTTAGCATTTGATCCTTGTGTTGAGGAGTTGATGGCAGGAAAATTTGGTTTGGGTTCCAATTCTTGCTATTTATCTTGTGATGGCTTTTCACCATCAGGGGTGCATGGGAGTTATGGTTATGAGATAGTGGTCAGTGATCTATAGAGTTGTGTTGACTGCAGGAGTTGTACGGTGTGTGGATTCTCCATACTTGGTACAGTTTCATTCGGGAGCATTCACCATTGTTGCAGAGTTGGATTGTACATTTTGTATAGGCCAGTGGACTGCATTGATGGTATTTACTATGTTGGTAGTTTGATTTGTCCACTTTACTTTGGTTTTGATGTTCTAAGAGTTTGTGTCTCGTGGGTTTCTGACTGTGGAAGTTGTGACTTTGGAGTTTGGTTGAGCAGTAATTGTCAGTTTGATTATGGATTCCTCTTGGTTATATTGCAGGAGCCTGTGTTAATTGACAATAGTATAGTTCATGACTATATTTGGGATCTAGGTGGATTGATTCGTTTATTGTTCAGCCATTTCTTGAGGACAAGCAATATTTGGAAGGGGAGGACTTGTCATGTCCCCTTTTCAAATAATTAAAAATAATAATCTTTTCTAAGGAAGGCAGGCCCAAAAAGGTGAAGTTTCAGAAAAAGAGGATAATATTTGGAAGCTAATGGACTAATAAATGAAAAATATTATTAAAATATATTTTATTAACCCCTCTTGGATGTGATTTAGGGTTATTCCCTCTTTTAAGGAGTTTGGAGGCATGTTGGGCTCATTCCAGAACTTGATTTTTGTGCATTGCTTTGTTGTTCTTTAGAGGCTGCCAAACCTGTGGAGAAGGAGACCCAAAAATGGGAGTTTTCAAGTTTCTAGGAAGGCTAAGGATGGGATTTTGAAGCCATTCCATGTGCATGCTCATGGAGAGTTTGCCTTTGTGCTGAACAGTGTAGATTTGTGGATTTTCAAGTTTTTTTTGTAAGAGTTTGGTGTTTCCGGTTGAGTATTTCATATTAGTTTGGCTTTCTGCTGTATTTCAGAATTTTAGATGTTAAAATAGAGCTGAATATATGTACTTGGTTATGATTATACTTCTATGATAGATTATCAATTCTTTTGTGGTGTTTTTGGCTATTTTGTGTTGTTTTCGGGAGCTCGATGAGCATTGTTTTGGTCTTCCGTTTGGGAGCTATTGTGTAAATGTTATATAAATCTGGAAATATCATTTTGTAGGATTTTATGCCACTGAAATTTCTATAAAAGATGTCGATTTTCATATTTATTAATAATATGTGAAGCTATGAAGTTTTTTGGCACTATTTTCGGCATACCCGATTTGGGGTTTATTGAGAAATTGGTGGATTTTTGAAATATTGGTTTTTTGATCTTAAAGATCTAATTAGAGGCTTGAAATATCATATAAAATTAGAGAAAGGGACATTTCAATTTGTGAGTCTATGTGGAATTTTTTGAAAACCCTTTACCATCTTTTGATAATTTAATAATGTTAGGATTAATCAAGGCTTCTTCTACCTTAGCAACATTCTCTAAGGTAGTTTTAAAGTCTTTAAGCCCTTAGAGTTGGAGCCAATAATTCATGGGTTTTGTGACACTATTTATGAAGATGTTAGTATTCTCTTTTTTTGGTATGTCTCTATGATATTTGGCAAATGTATGTCTCCACCATTGTAGGAAGACCTTGAATGATTCGCCAGGAAGTTGTTTAGTGTTACATAAGTCAATCATTGTAACTTCCCTTTTGATATTATAGGAATATTGGGCAATGAAAATAGATGCCAATTGGTCAAAGGTTTTAGTGTTGGAGGGTATCTTGGAGAACCATTCTATGGCTTGCCCTCCAAGGCTCCTTGGAAATAGATGCATCAGGTAAGTCATGTCATGGATAAACTCTATACTTAGGGTATAGAATTTTCTAAGGTGATCTTGTGGATTTGATGTACCAAAATACATATTGTATTTTGGAATCTATACATTTTTAGGGAAAGGTGTGAAGGTAATGATTTTATAAAATTGAAGAGGACACACCTTTTTGAGGCTAAACTCTGTGGGTTTTATTTTTCCTCACTTCATCCTTTCCATTTCCAACTGTAGGTCTTGTAATTTTTGTGTGACAATATCTAAGGGTGACTCTTCTTTGTCTCATTTTATATTGGTAACATCAAAGTCAAATGTTATTTTTGTACCTTGTTGTGTTAATGCTAATATGTAGCATTCTTTGTGTTTCTCGAGTATTTGGTCCATGATATTGACAAGTTTGGGATTTTGCTAAAAGTCTTCAATTTTAGTTTCAATGCTCTTTTCATCCCACATGTTAGATGAACCCATTTTGGCAAAGGGTTCAAAACTTTGGTTGAACAAATGTGACTTGTGGGTAACTATGTTTGGTGAACAATCTATTGGTGTGATAGGCTCACTAAGATCCAAAGGTTTCATGCAATAAATAGTTCAACTAGCTATTCTAGCACTCACTTGTATGGGTGATCATTTTGGTTTCATGATCACATTGATTTACATAGTGGCATGAGATGTGGATATGTTTCTTCTAACTCTTATGCATTTTCACAATATGAGAGTTTATATTGACTATGATTCATTTGCAGTAACAAGCTAAGTTGGATAAGGTGTTTGACAATGTTGATAGGATAAATTTACTTTTGCAAAGTCAGGTAGGGAATGGATGTATTTCTTTAGACATTTTTGGCTTGATATGTGAAGTGAAGCAATAATGAGTATTGGATTAATAATATGTGTAGCTTTTCTTGTTTCAAAAGTGATTTTGGTCAATTTTAGGATCTCTCAGTCTTGAAAAATATCACCGAGGGAAAAGGTTATCTAAATCCATTGTTTGTTTGTAGGTTTCGTGTATGCAGATAGCCTCTATTTAGGTTTCTTCTTAGATGTGCTACATGATTTCTTATATACATTATTTCTTTGATCATATGTGATATTTAAATGTTTAAATGCATTATTTTGTCTATCATATACGTTGTTTTAAGCTTCAAATGTGTTGTTATTAAAGGCAGATACACTATTTAAAGTTGCAAGTGCATTTTTTTTCAGTTAAATGTAGTGTAACATAGTTCAAAAGCATCACAAGATGTTCTAGATGCATTTTTTGAGTCGTAGATGTACTATTTTAGAGTCTTTCAACAATGTTCTTGTTTTGGACTTGGTTTCTCATATCAGATTATAGAAGGACTACAATTCAAGCTAGAGTTTTTTATTAATTTTTAAAACACATCCAATCACAATATGTAGTATAAATCACAACAAGATATTAAATTTCACACACATAGAAAATGGAAGAAAAGGGCTTCCTAGCAAGGTTGTCTAGAGTTGGTGACTAGGGGGTTTTGGTTTTTAACCATGAATATTCGGATTTACCTCTCCTATAATAGAGAGCTTCCCACCAATGCTAAGGAGATTTAGCACAATCCCTTATAGGACTATTAGAGGAAGCATATATTTTGAACATGGATAGCTTGAATTTGATTGGGAATGTAGGATTGGAAGGCATTCCCTCTCACTAGCCCTGCTAAGGAAACTCATGAGGTAGCCTTTCTATGGCTAAGTAAACCTACCTGATAGAAAGTAGGAAAACATAAATCAAAATAGGTTTGGGAATTTGATCACTCTAGAAGAGTCAGAGCATTTACCTATTGTCCTAACCTCCCAAGAACAACATACACACTTGTTCAAATACCAACCCTTATATCACAAAAAATATAGGGCTCCTAGTTAAGCTATGTGTGGATTCTTTTCTTGTTTGATTATAACTGATCGTCACAAAAGGTCAAGAATATTGATCAACTCAAAAGAGTTGAGAGCATAGGCCTACTCTTGTTTAGGTCAGTGAGATCAAACATTTCTATTCAACTAGGTTTTGAACTTGGAAATGCCACACTTTGAATTGAAAAGGGTCATGGTCCACTTACCTAATTTGGTGCTAGCAAAGGCTAATCACATTTCTAAGGGTTTTCATTCCTTTCCCCATGTTACTAGTAGCCTAAGAGTTCTTATCAACTTATATGAGGTCTTTAAATAATCAAAAACTAGATCTAAATGTTAGATGTGGAGTTTAATAGCTTGGATCAGATGTATAATAGAAAACAACATATGCGTCATAGAAAGTTGTATATGCACTGTAAAAATCTTCAAATGCATTATAAGAATATTCAAAAGCACTATAATAATAAACAAATGTTCTATAAAAATAATTAGATGCACTATTAGAATAATCAGAGGCACTACAGAAATCTATAAAAGCATTACATAATGCTTCAAATGTGTTAAAAGACTACTTAGAAGCATTAAAATAGGGTTCAAAAGTGTTGTAGCATTAGAAAATTGTAGATCCAGCCTTTGAGAGTTTTTTGTCACTATTACGAAGCCTCTAGAATGTTGTAAAACCTGCAATCAATTAGATTTGCATAAGAAACTAATACGAAACATAGATCTATTCTAAACAATAAAGGTTTAGACAAAAGGATTGAAAAATGAAGAGGCTTTGAGTTCAAGCTCCACTGTGGGCACCAATTTTTACATGATATATTCATGTATTCATGAAACTTTAATGCAGAGTGTGGTTAAAATAACTACAAACTAAACTAAACCCAAGAAATCATTATCAAAATGTAAACTCTATGAAGGTCTCATGTTTCCCTAATTACAATTGCTAAGAGTTCTCTTAGACTAGCATCTTGGTGATAGTTCTAGAATGGGAGTATGCTTAAGATGTAGATCTACAAGTATGCATGCAAGGTCTATGACGAAATGCTTATTATATGGTGGAACAACTCTAGAATGCTATTAAATGAGTATACAATGAGCTAAACATGTGCTAAAATGATATTAAATAACATGAAAAGAAAGCTAAAATGTTATTCAAAATGACATAACCTTGCTATAATGATAATGTTAAAATGATCACTCAGAATGTGCCTATAGTGTAGTTGCCTAAAACTTGGGTCCTTTAGCTCTTGAATCTCCCTCCTATTTATAGGATTTAAATAAGAATCGAGTTTTTACCTTTGACTAGTGGATAAAGGTAAAATTTGAAAATATCTCATAAGAGACCTAGAGAAAGAGTCCAATAGACTTGGTTTTGAGGATAAATGAGGATTTTTCCAATTCTTTTGAATGTAAAAGGAGGATTTTCACTTTTGTTAGGATAAAAGACTTTATTAATTTAATAAATATATTTAGTTTCAAAAGTTTTCCTTTATCTTTCTCCCTTTTTGAATTTCATTTTATGATTTTGAATTTTTTTCCTCCTCTTTTTAAAGTTGATTTAGGTCTTATTGATTTTATTGGTGATTTGATTGATTAATATCCTAATGTGATCCTTGATTTGAAAGTCTATTCTATTTCTCTAATTTCTTCCTTTATTCACTTTGTTTGATCAAAATTGTGTTGTTTTAAGTCTTTTCCAATTTTTGGGTGTCTATAGTATGTTTCTTGGTTATTCATTGAAAATCAAAGCTTATAGATGTTATTATCTGAGAACTAAGACTATTGTTGAATTAACAAGAGAAAATACTATAGATGGCAGAGAGAAAATTTGACAACAAAGTTTTGGAAAAGGTGTCATAGAAAATTGCCATAAATCAAGTGGAACTATACACTACTCTTGTTAATTTTGAGAATACTATAAATAATGTTGTTTCCTTGTTTGTAAAATTAAGTGATACTACAAACTTTACCAAGGAAATTAAGGACAAATTGTCTAAGATTGATACTAATCTGAAGGCAAGTGCACACTAGTTGTCACTTGACCCAAGCACCACCTTAACACATTTTGTAAAGATCAGGTATCTGACAAACCTTTAGGTAGAATTGTTAAGAGAAGAAGCAAGAATCAAGGCTACACTAGTAGAGACTTAGAATATGATAATTCCAAACATGGATATAACATAGAAACACATTATTCATGTAAAAACATTAATCCATGAGAGTAACTTTTCTATTGCTAGTCATATGATGGAATTATCAACTGAAGTATAGATAACTTTGCATACTTCAAAAGTTTTGCAAGATAATTAGGAGAAAACTATGTCTCTAGTTTTGAAGGTACATAGTGATTTCCTCTCACATTTTGGTGTTACCTTGTAATTATACATTTTTGGCATTTGCATAAAAAACAAGGTGGAAATATAATAGAGAATGTAAAATGGGGGAAATATGTGAAAAGGATAAAATATAGTTGTATGGAAGAAATTTATGTACCCAAAAACTACAAAAATAGTTTTGAAAAATAAAAAATAGAGTCACTGTCAATTGAGTATCAACAACAATATACAAAACTGAGTTACAGACACAAGTACATTCATAGGGGGAATTTTGACTTATCTTTTTGAGTATTTATATTTTTGTATGATAACTATTTTTTTCGTCAATACCAAAGTGGGAGATTATTGACATTATGGTCAAATCATTTATCAATTAGTGCCAAAACACTTAATCATTTGGTTGGTGACATTGCTACCAAGCTTCGTAGCATTGCCTAAGTTGTTGTGGTGTTAATTGAGCCTCACAATGTAAATTGAGTTGTTGTAGTGACAACCAATTAGAAAGTAAGTGTTAACCAAGTATAGCTAAAAGTTAGTGTAAACTGAGCTAGTTGTGTTAACCAAGTATAGAAAATGTAGTGTTGACTGAGATTTATTGTCAACCAAGCTCTATAGTATCAACTAAGTTCTATAGTATTTGTTGAGTCATCAATGATAGCTAAATTCACACTACTCTTGAGTTATATATATGGACCAAGCACCAATGTAAACCAAGAGTCATATTTTTTTCAGGTTCACTATGTTGCCAAGTTTCAAAATATCATGTGAGTGGTTTTCAGAACTTGAGTATTAGCATTGAGCCAACTTGGTGAAGATTGTTGAATTTGGTATTGTAGACGACTGAGGACAGTAATTATTTGGATTGGTACATATGTAAGATATATTGTCATATCCAAATGTAAGCAAGTGATTCTTTAACAAGTATGAATGTTACTTGAAGAGTAAAGCCTACAAGTACTATAAGGAAAAGTAGAGTCTCATCTATCAAAACAAGGTGATCATCTTACATCAAAGAGATCTCATTTAGAAAACTAAGTTGCAAAGTAGAGATCAGCCACTAGTTCATCCTAATATGTACATCAATAAAATTCTTTAAGAAGGTGGACATAACAATCCTTATTTCTCCTCATAGGGAAGATCACAAGAAGTGATCAATTGCAAGCCTTAATAGGCCAACTTTTTATTGTAGTATTAAAGCTTATGGGTATCAACCCCACCCTAGTTTTACTTTCTATTTGGAAGGTTTATGGATTATCAATTATTGTCTCAAGTGTTATGAATGTTTTATTGATTTTAGTCTTTCAAGGATGAAATTAGATCAAATTAGCTTAAAGAGGACTAATTGGTGAAATGAAGGAAAAGTTTTATTCATTCGTGATTCACCCCCCCTCTTAGTTACCTAGTCTATTTCACATTTCCAATAGTATCATCTTTATGTGTCATCATTTGATATCAAGGGTTGTTATCAATTGGTAGTGATATCCACATTTGTTTCCCCTTTGTACTTGATATAGGTGTCTTTTCCTATTGAGTTGGTTTAAATTGTTGTATAGGTGTAATAGATAATGTCTTTGTTAGTATGACACTCAACACTTGTATAAGATCTTAGATAGCCTCTTGTTCTTTTACTTTCTCTTTCTATACTTCTACCTTAATCTCATTTGTTTTATCATCTGTGAGATGGGTAAATTCTAGAAACACAATTATTGCTACTTCCATTTTTCTCAAAACTCATGTTACAAATCATTATAACTGATGTTATATTAAAATCTTCAATACTTGCAATATGAATCCTATGATAATATTGTATTTGTAATAATACTAGATTGGTGCATGGTAGAGAGGGATTAGAGGCATATGGTGTAGCATTTTTAAGATCTTCCTCAATCAATGCATTCTAATTATGGGGATGAATTAGGAATGTCCTCCATGTTGATCTCATTTTGGTTGTGAAAAATGAGTGACAACACACTTAAGTCATATTTAGGCAAAAATGAAGTCTATGCTGAGTTATTAGAGAAAGAAAGGCAATTAGTGCAAGCTAAGTGATCAAAGCATGTCAAGCATTAGTTTCCAAACAATGCATGTCAAACAATATAATTAGTGTCAAATGTGCCAAGTCACTCTAGTAACAAGAAAGTCTATACATGTTGAGTGATTTAGGTGTCGAGTAAACAATGGATGGCAAGTCATTTGGTAATTGAGTTACAACATTGAAGATACAATGAGTGTCGAGAATCAAAGCCTTTGGATGCCAAGTAAACAAATTTTGGTATACTTATTTGTAATGGCATAAAATTATACATGTGAACCATTTTAGGGATGACTTAAGCATTGTTTTATGATTCTAGATGATAAGTACAAATCGATAATGGGAAACCCTATGTGGTAAATGCAAAAAATCAAAAAAAGGGATGTATTAAGCAAAAATATGGATGGATCATAGCCATTGATTGTAACCTAATCCTACTCCACCTAAGTCTTCTAAAGGAGGGAAACACCTAAAGATTTTGCAATGCATGTATGTGAGGAGAAGGATGAATGCTAAGTGCAAAGAGAGCATTTATGGTGGCTAAGGAAGTTTTGAGAGAGGAATGAATTGCAAAATTAGTTAAAAGGAGAACATAATAGAGAAGAGAGAGGAGAAAGGAGAAATATTTGATCAAGAGGATCAAGTACACATGAAGATTTAACATCTAGAAGAGAGGTGCTAACTAAAGAATCAATGTTGTAACATTTGAACAAGTGAATTGGTGAAAATATCCTAACATAGTAGCTTTAATAGGTTTCAATTTTTGATAGAATTTTGTTAAATCTCTTAACTGAATGCTTAATTTATTGTGAGTTTAAGTCCTCTAAAAAGGAACACTTTTAATAGGGTATTAAAATCCTTTAATAGGGTGAGACTTAATAGTTTTTGGAAGCCTTTAATAGGGAAGACCTTTCATAGGGTAGATCATAGATTATGATCAAACAATTATAACCTTCATTGGATACACTTTACAATTACAATAGTGAAGATTTGTGTGTGTCATCTCCACCCTAGTTTTACCTTCTCTTTGGAGGATTTCTAGGTAACCAATATCTTGTGTCAAGTGTTTTTTACTTTATGTTATGTATTACATATATGGATTGTTATTTCAATTTACATATTTGATTATGAGATGGATGTGTGGTGATCATATTGTGGTTAAAGTTTTGAAGTGTTGATTTAACAACCCCCCCACCCCCTGCTTAGAATTCACTCTTGCATTAAGTAATTCAAAAAATTGGTACTAGAGCTAAGGTTCCCTTGAAGGAAAGCTTGATAGCTTGAGAGGAAAGATCTTGAAGATGGAAGTCTACTTATTGGAAAAGAACATTGAAAATCAAAATCAGAAGATTGAAATACAACTTATCCTACATTAGTTAAATGAAGCAAGGAGTGTGCTATAATAGTCATTAAAGAAAAGAAAAGATTTGGCCATGCAATTGAATGACCCATAATACAAAGAGATTGACATAACTAGACTATTTATATAAGGAAACTCTAAAGAGTTTGATGCAATAGTTATATATCTAATGGAAAAGAATGGAACCCTAAATGAAGAAGTTGAGAATCTCAAAAGAGAACAAGAGATGCAATCAATATTACTATGTGATATGACTGAAAAGAAAAAGAAAGCTGAGGATCAAAAGTTCATAATGGAAGAAGAAAAAAAGGTATTGTCTAATAGACTAGAAGAGAAGACATCAGATGTGCAAAATATTGCTAACATGCAATTGGATACAAAGAAACAATTGATGATTGCTAATCATGAATTGAATGAAAATGATATTGAGATCACAACTTTGAAGTCACAAAATGATCTAATATAGAATGAATTTAGAGATGAAAGAGTAAAGCTTAACAAACCTAGTGAAGCCATAAAATATTTTGAGAAATTGATGAAATCACCAAGACCTATCAATGATACTACTAGAGTGGGTTACACCTCTACTCAAGAAGGAGAATAATCTAGAAGTGGTGAACAAAGGTAAGAATAGAAAACCTAATTTTCATAATTGTTGAAAGCTAGACCATACAACTAGACTATCAATCAAAGCCCTAAGTAGAAATATTGAGGAAATTGCTACAACAGAAAAAATCAAGGACATCATGTACATGAATGCAATACCAAGACCATGATCACTCAATGATTTGAAGGATACTACTATAATTGTCAAAAATATGGACACAGCATATGAGTGTAGATCCAAGCCTAAATGGTCATCAAGAAAACAAGCCAAGATAAACCATAATGGGAACTCTTATAATTGGGATTATAAAACAAGATATAGTTGTCACTATTGTCAAGAGTATGAACATATTCCTAAGAATTGCATAAGAACCCATTTTAGAAGTGATTATAGTAGATGGTTGAGTAATACTACATGCTTTAGTTGTTTGAAGACTAGTCATGTTAGCAAAAACTATCCAACAAGGTCACTTGTGTTGAGTAACAGATCCAACAAAGGAAAAGAGAAAATTGATGTTGAAAAGGTAAAAGTTAAAATGAACAAGACATGGAAGAAGAAAGAAGATTGCAACACATCAAGTGCAAATAAGGTCACTTCATCCAATGGATTAGGTGATCAAATCAACCCCAACTAGAAATCAAAATGTATATGTAGGACTGATATTTTAAAGTTACATTATGCATCAGTTCCAAGAATCTGAGGTCTAAACAATAAATATATGCATGAATTAAGATGCAATGGAATAGTTAGAACCTAGAGAAAATCTATAGTTTCATTGTTTTCTATGTTGCTACCAAACATAGAAAGTTTCATAGTGGTTACCAAGTGCATATGGAATTTTAGTTGATGTTGAGCTATTAAATATGATAGTATTGGTCAATATTTCTATGTAAAATGAGCATATTAGATATCATGTGTAAGACAAGTGAGTTAGAAATACTATAGTAGCCGAGCTTATAACTGTGTAACCGTTAAGCATTTATTGCAGCATTTCGAGGGTTATATAATCATTTCTTGACTCATATGCATTTATCAAAGATCAAAGAGAGCATGAAGATCATAAGGAAATTTTCAAAGAAGATTCAAGTGTTTGTGAACTAGATTTAGTTGCTACTCATCATCATTCATTAGGATTGAAAGGTATTTATTCTGTGCCAAGTTTGTTGTTTGAATTTTTGCAAACCCTAATTATTTGAAATAGCATCTAGCTCTTCTAAAACTATTAGGAAGGAAGGAAAGGAAGTTTTTAATGTTCAATTAATTAGTAATGATATGACACAACCACCTTTCTAGGAAATATCTAGTATAGCTTATAAAGGAGACCCGTCTGGTGCATTATCAGTGATACTAGCACAAGTTCTCATGATTCAACATGTTAGGTGTTGTTATACTTGTAAGGTTGGAAGTATTGGAGACATGGAGATGAGAGAATTGTACAACAAAATTTGTATAGGTGGAGTCTTAAGGGAAGAAAACAAAATTATAGAAAGAAAAGGGTTAACCCATGCCCTAGATTTCTCTAATGTATTCAAAACTAAATAGATAAAGATTATGCTTAGATGAATGAATGATAACTTCATATGATTAGAAAATGGACCCACTAAGATCACAAAGAGGATAATTAACTAAGTCATAGGGAATCCTACCCTAGATAGACCCAAAACCATGAGAAGTGATGAAAAGGAGGTGATTGAGAAGAACACAGGAGTAGTGTGGAACAAAAGAGGGATGAAAATAGATTCAATTTTAGACCTCCTAATTTCCTTTGTAGTGAGAATGATTTTTGACAAGTTCTTTCAGTCTAGTAGACTAAATAGTGTGTCCTATATGGTAGTGGATTTAGGATACAAGATAGTTAAAAGAGAGCATACCTATGACCTTCCCATGTTACAACTTCAAAAACCATCTAAAACTTGGAGGTTATTAGGAAGACAAAAAGTGCATCATGAAAATTTGGCTCTCTATTAGTTTGCATATTTTTTATGTGCAAAACATATTTCCTACATTTGGAAAGGTAGTGTGGAAGATGAACAAGCCAATAATAGTTCAAATTTTAGAGTTGATAGAGCAACATGGAGATAATTTTGAGTTAGTTATGACTATTCACTTTGAAGACTTCAAGAAATCCATGAAGAAAAGACTAAGGATTCCAATATCACTACTGGAGAAATATTACAATGATGTTTTCTTCTTAGTTGATTCTAATTATACATGTGCGCAAGCAGGTATCCCTAGGATCAAATGGCTTAAGCCCTTGCTTTATGAAATCAATGTGCATGAGGCATCTACAACCATCACACTACTACTGGTAGAGGGCTTAGACAACAATACCACCTCATTTGGAAATTATGAGGAAGATAAATCAAGGATAACAATCAACTTGAAAATATCTTATGTAATCAGAAAGAAAAAAAATTGGTCAAGAAGCTAAAGGAGATATTTTTGAAGGGGATGAAGAAGAAGAAGATGAAGATTATGATGAGGAAGAACAAGACCAAGCCCCATTGGAACTCACTCAAGGTCAAGGAGAAGACCAAGAAGTAAATGTAGAAGGTGTTGAGGAAGAAGAAGTCAAGGAAGAACCTAAACCAAAGAAGAAGAAGAGGAAGGAAAAGGAGCCTATTGTAGAAATTCCAAAGAAAGTTGAGAAACCTTCACAAAAAAGCCAATGGTACCTATTACTAGAGTTATCACAAGGGTAGCTACAAAGCAAGTAAAGGAAGAAGCAAACCCTAAAGGGAAAATGATCATTGCTAAAGCAGAGCATAGTTAATCAAAAAATAAAATATATAAGAGGAGAAAGTATATAGCTCTAGCCAAGTTAGATGAGGAGAAAACTGAATTAGATAACATACATCAATTCAAAGTGGTAAGCCAAAATCCCTCCTTTGATTTAGATAATTTGTGTAAAAATATTAAGAAAAATGCAAATTTGTCTAGATTCACACATGTTGAATTTGATAAGTTAGGTAAGGTTGATAAGAATAAGGTAGATGAAGCCATATATTATATGATGGCCACATTCAAGACCACACCTATTGAGATTTCCAACTCACTACCAAAGAGCTTATATAAATGAGTTGAGCAGAAATGACAATTTGGTTTACAAACTAAAAGATAGAGTAGGGAGACTACATTAGCCCAAGTCATTCTTGAATTATAAAATAAAATGATTGATAAGGCTATGGAATTTCACAAAGGAAAATTTACCCCAAAATATAGAGCATTCCATATCTTAAAGAAGAATATAGAGGATGTGGTAACGAAAAGAAAAGCCACATGGAAAACTATTTATGGGTTACCCACTCTTGCTATAATAGAGAAAGGTGAGCAAGAAATGAAAAATCCTAAGAAAGATGAACAAAAGGCAAAAAGACTACAAAAGATGAACGGGTCAAGGATGGTCATGTGGAAGGCACTAAGGAAATAGTAGATGAAGAGGCCACAACTAAAGATGAGCAACGTGATGATCAAAATGTACTTGAGGTACAAGTGTCAAGTGTCAGTCCTCCACATGTAAACTGAGTAAGTCAATAGGACTTAATAGAAAAAAAAGGATGTTTCTAATAATTTTTCTTAAAACATTAATCTCTTGACAGAAGAAGTCTTAAAAAAGAAATTGAAGGATTCCACCTTAGCAACAAAACTATGCAAAAATCTTGTACTAGTGAGGATAGATGAAATTGACAAGGCAAAGTTAGCATCAGAAGGGGAGAAACAAAAAAATACATCTATTTTTCCCCCTACACTTACAAAGATAGAAGGGACATAAGCACCAAGTGTCACATCTAAGACATAAGATTCAATGCCCATTTTGGTATATCAAGTGAAGGATGTAGTGACACTAGATGTCAACACCTTTGTGCAAATTATTTCATCACTACAAATAGTATTAATAGTTGAAAAATATGAGACGAAAGTTCACATAGGTCAGGAAGCCAGTCCTGCACTTATTTCATAGAAGCAAGGTGAAGATGGAAAAGAAGTGAAGGAAAATAGGATTAAAGAGTCAATGTTGACTACTAATCTAGAGGAATAAATATCTATACAAACCTTGGTTATCCTACTAGTCTCTATATCTTGTATTACTAGTCAAACTCTTCAAAAGGACAAGCACAGATGCTACACCTTTACAAATGCCAAGGCCTAGTCCTAGTACATCTAAGCATTTTGAAGATACATCTTATGGAGATGTGGGCTTAGATGAGTTGATTGAACTACCCAATTTTGATCTTACAACAATCATCGTTCAAAAAATGAGCATTCTATAAGAAGCTCTTCATAGGAAGAAATAATGAGAGTTTCTAAGAAGGAGCATAAGAAGAAGCAAGTACTTCATGATATAAAAGGCATACTTCTTGATGATTTCATCCTACCAGAGCCAAGTATAGATAAACCAATTTTTGAGCAACTAGTAATCATTGTTGACAATATAAGTGATGAAGACTTGGACACTAACACTAAACTCTTAGAATGGTCTGAGAAGAAATTTTGCACTAAAGTACTTCATAAGATATCTAATGCTATTGTACTAAGACATGTTGATCTAGCAACCAAGATGTAGAGTATGAAGAAAGTGTTGGAGAATATATTCTCTCTTTTCACCAAGTTATAAGATGTGAATCTATTCATACAAGAAGTCTAGAGGGTTGTTGAACATCTACAAGGAGATCTATGAAAAACATGTACTACTCTTAAGTTATCTCCTATTCAAAGCCAAGCTTATTTCCAAAGGTTATTGTCTACTCAAGGTCAGCTAGTTGAGTTACACTCACAAGATGTAAACATAAGAGCTACCTTGATAAGCATTCAATCCATGTTGACCCCACACATGGAGGTGTTGCATAAGGATCTAGCTTATGCTTAAACTTTGTCGAAGAAATATTCTCATCTTTCTACTCATGATGGCTTAGTCGACCGTGCTGCCTTGGTGGATGTCTGATTCCAATCTCTAAAGGTAGCATGCAACAATTGGGATGCAACATTAAAGATCATCATCTAGGTCCACAAAACATTTTTTGACAAACACACTAATATTTTACTACCCATGATATGAATGTCAAAAAAGGTGGAATGAGAATAAAAAGGGGAAGTAAGTCAAAAGGAAGAACATGAAAAACAAGCATAGTAGTGGAGTAATAATGTAGAAATAGGGTATAGAAAAAGAAAACACATTTATTCAAGAGGAGTTATACAAAATTCAGCTACAAAAAGGACATATCAACTTAGGGGGAGTTATGCAATTTTGGGAGGAATAAGGTATGATTATTAAGCCATAAGTTTTTCAATTTTGAAGTTTTTTTAAATTTTGTATGGGAGCCAAGTAATGTATACAGATTGTCTGAGTGATGATCATATTGAGATTATATATGCATGACCAAGTGTTTTTTCTACTCATGTCAAAGGGGATATTGTTGATCTCATTTTGGTTATGAAAAATGAGTGACAACACACTTAAGTCATATTCAAGTAGAAACAAAGTGTATGCTGAGTGATTAGAGGAAGCCGAGAAATTAGTGTGACCCAAGTGATCAAAACATGTCAAGCATTAGTTTCCAGACAATGCATATCAAACAATAGACTTAGTCAGTGCTGAGCACTAATGTGTGTTGAGTCACTCTAGTAATGAGAAAGTCTATACATGTTGCATGATTTAGGTGTTGAGTAAACAATGGATGCTGAGTCATTCAGAAGCTAAGTTACAACATTGAAGATATAATGAGTGTCAAGCATCAAAGCCTTTGGATGCTGAGAAAATAATTTTTAGTATAGTTGTTTGTAATGGCACAAACTTCTATGTGAACCTTTTTTGGGCTGACCTAAGGATTGTTTTATGATTATAGAAGATAAGTATGAATGTATATTGTGAATCCCTATGCAATACATGCAACCAATAAAAAAAAGGGATATATTAAGTGATAATATGGATGAATCGTAGCCATTTATTGTAACATAACCCCAGTCCACCTAAGTCTTCTTAAGGATGGAAAACCCTATAGAGTTTTCAATGCATGTATGTGAGGAGAAGGAAAAATGCAAAGTGCAAAGAGAGAATTCATGGTTGTTGGCATTAAGTTATTATTGCCATTAGTGACAACACTTACTCAATTTTGAATGATCACCGAGTGCATCACTTAGTCTACAGTGTATATCGAGCATTCAGTGGTTACCTTGTAGGTTTATCACTTAAGTAATTCATACCAAGCATTCATGAAGCTACTGAGTGGGTGTACAACCCAGCAGTATCTATCGAGCTTCACAATTTACACGGAGCATTTCAATATCTACCGAGCAGTCTAACTCTGTCATGGAAGTGTAATATTTATCGAGTGATGGAAGTGTAACATTTACCAAGTGATGGAAGTGTAACATTTATCGAGTGATGGAAGTGTAATGTTTATCAAGTGATGGAAGTGTAACATTTACCAAGTGATGGAAGTATAATGTTTACCGAGTAATGGAAGTGTAGTGTTTACCAAGTGAAATCAAGGTAAAAGAAGGATCCAATTTTTACCAAGTGACACTACATCTACTGAGTCACCTGTGGTTACCGAGTTTAGAACTATGTCGAGTGATTAGTATGGACCGAGCCTTCACTTCTATTGATTGCATGATGATGCTAAGTAATGCAGTGGACACCGAGTATCAGAAGGTCACTAAGTTAGTTCAGTGAACCTCGGTTATTTACTATTGGGCTGACTCACTAATGTTTTGCTCACTTGTGTTATGGTCAACCTTGCAATTGTAATTATTGGAATGGTATATATGTAATGTATTATATCATTTGCAAGATGTATGGTATATGGATGAGAGTATCAAGAGAGAAATGTAATATTTTGAGAAGTGTAAATACAAATTAGTAGAAGAGAAAAATATTCAGGAAGGTCTACAAGGAGTAGTAAAGATTCATCAGTCACAAGAGGTGATCTATACTTCAAGGATCTAATCAGCAAATCAAGTTTGTAAGTAGATCCACTGTTTCATCCTAACAGGTGAATTAGTTTTGTAAATCCTTTAATAGGGTAGACTTAATAGTCTTTGTATAAATCTCCTAACGGAGTGCATACTTCAGTGTATGTTTTTAAATCCTCTAACAAGGTGGACCTAGTAGTCCTTTTTGCTCCTAACAGGGTAGATCACCAGAAGTGGTCAATGTAAGCCTTAACAGGCCAACTTCATACTACAGTAACAAAGTTTTGTTGGTATCATCCCCACCCCAATTTTACTTTCTATTTGGAATGTTTTTGGGTCACCAAATCACTATGTACATGTGTTATAAATGTTTTTTCTCTCATATATGCAGTAGATTAGATGAATGAATTGAGAATAGTATATATGCTTAAAGTGCTGAATTGTTTTAAAAGTTTTGAAGTTACTGATTCACCCCTCCCCTCTCAATAAAATATCATATCTTGAATATTTCCAATAATTGGTATCAAAGCTTTGTGGTTCTCAAGATAAAGTTTGATAGCTTGAGCAAAGATCAAGGACAATGGAGATATTCAGACTTGACAAAGCTATTGAAAATGAAAAGCTAGATCTAGAAATGGCCATGGCTCAACTCAAAGAAGCAAAGGAGCATCTTTCTCAATCCTTGAAGAGAAGGAAGGAAATTGCAAGACAAATGAATGATCATAGTATGTTGAAGAAAAGATAGAAGACCTTTTACCATCAAGTAGTTCAGATGAAGCTAATGAGGCTATCAAGGAACTCCTAGAAAAAAATGGTTCTCTGTAGGAAGAAGTAATAAAGCTTAAAAGAGAACAAGAAATCCAATCAATTAGGCTATGTGAAGTTTTCGAAGAGAGAGACAAGGAAAATGAAGAATTAGAGGCAAGAAATAATCAATCCCTTCAGCATGAAGATCTTGTAGATCAACTCTCTAATGCAAATGAAGAAATTATGAATTTGAGATCTGAGAATGAAATCCTAAGGAATGATTTAATCACTAAAAGACAAATCAATGAAAGTTTGGAAAATGACTTGATCACTAAAAAGAAAATCAATGAGAGAATGATGAAATCTCAAATAGACATGACTCAATTAAATCAACAAAGTGAGCAGAATCTTTATAGACAAAAAGGTAAAGATGGTCTTTGTTACAAGGAAGAAGGTGAAACCTCCAAACAAGGTGCCCAAAGGAATCAAAGACCTACTTGCAATCACTGTGGTAAGCTAGGTCACACATCAAACAAGTGTTGGATCAATGGAAAAGGTAAATTCAATGGTAAATGCTACAATTGTAGTAAGCATGGTCATAAAGCTAATGAATGCAAGGAGAAACCAAAATTTGAAGGAAATTATCACAAATGCAAGAAGCATGGTCACAAGGCATTCCAATGCAGATCCAAATCATTCCATCTAGCTGAAAAACTTGTTAAAGCAATATTTGGATGGGACTACAATACTTGGTGCAGATGTCATTATTGTGGAGAATATGGACACATTGGAAAATACTACACAAGACATCACCTAAGAAAGAAGGACACTATTGTAAGGTGTTTTACATGCACTAAACTCAATCATACACCTAAAAATTGCATGAACATAGGAAGAGTTGAAGATGAAAAGAAAACTTAAGCTGATAACATTTAGAAGTAGATGAGGCAACAGTAGATTCCAAAATCTATCAAACAAAATAGTTCAAATGATGGCAATGTCACTCAAGAAATGGGTGAATCCACCATCTCCAGTTAGATCCATAAATAAGGATATGGAACTACATCTTCTAGTAATATCTCAAGCAGTTCCAAAATAAAAGAAAGCAAAATGATCAAATTAGTATTCTAGATACACATAGATCAAAGAAAGCATATCTTTTGCCGAGTTGCATCTATCAAGGAAAGTCAGTTGAGGACCTTACCGAGATAGGTTGGGAGTAACAAAAGTTTTGTTTGATCACTGAGTTGCAAGCTTCTATTGAGAAAGTCAATGATAGCCTGTCAAGCACTATATCATCTCAGCTACCTTTGTACCAAGCATTAATGACAAAATTTTCATCAAAAGAATAGAATTTAATTTCATTCTTCATTGCAATTTCAAAGATAAGAAATTTTTAGGTGCAATTCAAGTAATTCTGAGTGATTCCAAGCAATTTTCTAGTGAAATATTTGTTCAAAAAATTTCTATCTTTTATCGAGCATCAATGGCATCCAGGAGCAGTAGGGATACCAAGGCAAAGAAAGGTTCAGAGATGCTAGTAAAGGGTACAGAATAGAAAGTCCCCAACTTCAAAAAAAATTTGACCGTTGCAGAATCACTTGACCCTAATGGTGCTCAATCTCAAATTCCACCAAAGGTACTCCTTATAAATGATATTTGTACACATTTTAAATGTTCTATTCAAGAGATTGGAAACCTAGAGATGGACAATGTCATAGGAGAAATGAGTGTTGATGGATCTTTGAAGCTTGAACATAAGCATCTTGAAACCAAAGGCTTGACTCATAGCTTGCATATGCCAAGAAGCTTCCAAACCAAATGGATTAGGTATATTTTGATTTGAGTGCACAATGGGCAACTATAGTTAGAGCAGCTAGTGTTAATCACAAAGAAGATGATTCACAAAATCATGGGTCTCCCTATGCTCAACAAAGTGAAGGTTACCAAAACCCAGGATGGGATGAGTTGTAGAAGATAACCCTAGTAGAGTGGGATGGTAGAGGTTTGAAGGTTAGCACTATATTTGATGTTGAACTAAGATTTGGCACTCATGTCATTGCCCACAAAATCTATAGCTCTAGTCAACTAAACAATGTACCTTGTGAGGTTTTGGATTTGGCCTTCAAAATTGTAAAGAAGAACCTTGAATTTGACCTATTGGAATTACTATTGAAACAATTAAACAAGAACATGGATAGTATAAGGACTTCAAAGAAAAATCCTTGTAAATTTGGTTCTCTATTGACTTGTTTATTCTTCTATATTCAAAAATTATTTCCATCTAAAGGAGCTATAGTGTGGAGAAAAGATATTCCCATTCTTTATTAGATTAATGAGTTTGTAGCAAAAATGGGTGAAAATTTTGATAGCATCATGGATAATTATTTTGAAGATTTCAAGGAAAGGATGAATAATAGGTTTCAAATACCACCAAAATTGGTTGAAGACTACAAAGATGATGTATGCTCTATGGTTGATTGTGATAAAGTATACATTCAAGCAGTTAGACCCCAAGTTGCATGGGTGAAACTTCTTCCTTATGAGGTTAATATTGATGAGGCCAGGGATATTATTGAAGCACTAGTGAATGAGCTAGTAGATCCAAAGCAAAAATTTTTTGGAACAAATGATGAGGAAAAGGCTAGAATTTAGCTTGAAATCAAGCTACCCCAGGCCATAAGCAAAGGCAAGAGGAAGATAGCAAAATTGAAAACTACTACCAGCCCTCTTATGCTTACAGAAGGAAAAGGTGAGGATGTAGAAGATGATGAAGAAGGTGAAGGAAAAGAAGAAAACAAAGAACATGAATTTGAAGAGGAACTGCCAAAGAAGAAAGGTAAGGCAATTATTACCAAACCTAAGAAGAAGCCTACTGCAGTATTCTCTAGAAGAACCAGAAAAGGCAAGTAGGAACCTATATTGGTCAGGCATCCAATCACATTCGAGGAAAGGCTTAAACAATTGGAAGAGGGAGCTGGCATCAAAAATTTCAAGGCATTGAAATTTGAAACAAGAACTAATGTTGAGAAAATGCAGATTGAGGAACTAGTACTCAATAAGATGGGTAAATGGAAATACTCCCCAGACCAGCTCGCCTCTCAAATATCCAAAGAACTATTGGAGAGATTGCAATCGAGATGGTAGTCAACCACCCAAACGGCTAAAGACATGTATGAACAATCTCTGAGGAATCTTCTACCGAGTCTTACTGAAGTGGAAATAAAGGCAGCAATGAAGAAACATGAAGGTAAAATGATGATTAGATTTCACACATGTTTGATTTTAATTAAAGACATTGAGTATGTTGTAAATGATGCAACAAACATGTGGAAGAACATTTATCATCTACAAAAGCCCAGTGAAAATCTAGTTGAAATCAAGGATGATGATAGCAGTGATAGTGATGATTTTGATAGCACTCCATCCATCACAGTTACTCCAGGAGAGCTTTATGCACTAATGAAAGAAAAAGAGGAAGAAGACAAGGAGGAAGAAGCACATGAGGAAGGAAAAGATGAAGACGATCTAGTTAAAATTGTAGCAGAAGTGATTGCATCCCTTCCTCACTCTCCACCAAAGACTGTTACATCTATAACCACCAAAGACTATTACATCCATTATGGAGACAGCTTGTGCAAGCAAGATTGTGAGCACAATTGCCACATCAATTTCTCAATCTTCACTGGCCACCTCCTAGCTCCAAGTATCTGAAATAGATGTACCAAGAACTTCATCTACCAAGCTGTCTATCACTTCTTCAGCTACCGAGCCAGCCTCCTCAGTTCCTTCATCATCAATGAGTGTAATAGTAAGTTCCACAATTTTGTCTCCATCAATTCTAGTAAGTTCTACAATTTTGTTTTTGTTAGCATCATTTGTATCCACTTCCACTCCAATCAGCTCAGATTCTACTATGGGTACTTTACCAAGTATGATACCATTTTTGGGAAGTGTTTTTTATCCGATTAATGCTTCTATTGGCATTCAATCCTCAAGTCCTATCCCAGTTTGCACTGCTAGCCCTTCTATCTCCACTATTGTGTCTGTTGCTAAGGTCAAACTAGTCATCACAAAAGTCAAACAAAAGTATCCATTAAAACTTTTGATCACTGGAAAGGAAATTGTAGAAGATATTAACTTAGACATAAAGATAGTGATTCCAAAGATTGATTATGACAATGCTACCATTGAAGAGATGAGGTTACCCAGTCAAATCATAGAGATGAAAGCTACATAGAAATATTTAAGATTAGAAAGGGATAAGGAATATAGAATAATTGAAAATGCTAAGAATATAATTATAGATGCCATAGGTGTTGAAGTAGATTCTACTCAACACATTTTGATTCAGTTAGAAGAGGTTGTACAAAAATTTAACGAGGATTTTTCTAGACAAGAGAAACTTATTGAGAAAGTTGAAAAGAAATTTGATAATAAGGTGCTAGAGCATATTTCTCAAAAGATAGCAATAAAGCAAGTTGAATTGTCAATTTTTTTCATAAATTTTGAAAATTCTTTTAATAATGTAGCATCACTTTTTGCTAAACTTTGTGATGTTTTTGGTTTTACCAAAGAAATAAAGGATAAGTTAAATAAAATTGACATTGATATGCAATCAAGTGCATCCAAGTTGAAGGTGGACTCCTCCTCCACAACCTCCCATCACACCAAGATCAAATATTTGGCAGAATTATTAAGAGAGGAAGCTAGGATTTGGTCTACACTCATAGACATCTAGAACATGATCCTTCCTATCATGGACACAATGCAAAAACATCTTGTTCATTGAAAAACATTGGTCCAAGATTAGAACTTCTCAGTGGCTGATCACTTGATCCAATTATCAGCAAAAGTTCAAATTGCTCTTTCCACTTGTCAAATTTTGTAGTAGACTTGGGATTGTACTTTTGCAACCATCCTTAAGGTACATCAAGAATTTCTATCTCACTTTGGTGTAGCCATATAAATTGTATATATGTAGTCCTTTGGCATTATTGTCAAAGAGGGGGAGAAATTTAGAGATTCAAAGATTTAGCATACTAAATGAGGAGAGTTATCACTATAAGTGATAGGGGGAGTTAGCACTCATTGGAGTTATCATGTGTACATAAGTATCTTTGTATGTACATTATTAGTCATCAAGAAGGTATATAGAAATGTATATGCAGCAGTTCTACAAAGATCAATTTTAAAAAACCAAAATTCAGTAAAGTCAAGTTATGTACATATATTTTGGCTCATAAGTGTTTTTTCACTAATGCCAAAGGGGGAGATTGTTGGCATTAAGTTATTATTGTCACTAGTGATAACACTTACTTGATTCTAAATGATTACCAAGTGCATCACTCAATCTACAGTGTATACCAAGCATTTAGAGGTTACCTTGTAGGTTCATCACTTAAGTAATTCATACCGAGCATTCATGAAGCTACCAAGTGGGTGTGCAACCCAACAGTATCTATCAAGCTTCATAGTTTACATTGAGCATCTCAGTATCCACCGAGCAGTCTAACTATGTCATGGAAGTGTAATGTTTACTAAGTGATGGAAGTGTAACATTTACTAGTGATGGAACTATAACATTTACCGAGTGATGGAAGTGCAACATTTACCGAGTGATGGAAGTGTAACATTTACCAAGTGATGAAAATGTAACATTTACAAAGTGATGGAAGTGTATCATTTACCAAGTAATGGAAGTGTAGTGTTTATCAAGTGAAATCAAGGTTAATGAAGGATCTAGTTTTTATCTAGTGACACTATATCTACCAAGTCATCTATGGTTACTAAGTTTAGAACTATGTCGAGTGATTAGTATGGACTAAGCCTTCACTTCTACCGAGTGCATGACAATGCCAAGTAATGTAGTGGACACCGAATATCAGAAGGTTATTGAGTTAGTTTAGTGAACTTGAGTTATTTACTATTGGGCTAACTCAGTAATGTTTTGTTCACTTGTGTTATGGCCAACCTTGCAATTGTAATGATTGGAATGGTATAGATGTAATGTATTATATCATTTGCAAGATGTATGGTATATGGATGAGAGTATCAAAAGAGACATGTAATATTTTGAGAGGTGTAAATATGAATCAGTAGAAGAGAAGAATATTCAGCAAGGTCTACAAGGAGCAGTAAAGATTCATCAGTCACAAGAGGTGATCTATACTTCAAGGATCTAATCAGCAAATCAAGTTTGTAAGTAGATCCACTATTTCATCCTAACAGGTGAATCAATTTTGTAAATCTTTTAATAGGGTAGACTTAACAGTCTTTGTATAAATCTCCTAACAAAGTGCATACTTCAATGTATGTTTGTAAATCCTCTAACAAGGTAGACCTAGCAGTCCTTTTTTCTCCTAACAAGGAAGATCACTAGAAGTGGTTAATATAAGCCTTAATAGGCCAACTTCATACTGCAATAACAAAGTTTTTTGGGTATCATCCCCACCCCAATTTTACTTTCTATTTGGAAGGTTTCTGAGTCACCAAATCACTATGTTCATGTGTTATAAATATTTTCTCTCTCATATATGTAGTATATTAGATGAATGAATTGAGAATATTATATATGGTTAAAGTGCTGAATTTTTTAAAAAGTTTTGAAGTTATTGATTCACCCCTCCCCTCTCAGTAACATATCATATCTTGAATATTTCCAACAATGGTGACTAAGGAAGTTGTTAGAGATGAATGAATTGTAGAATCAATTGCAAGAGAACAAAATAGAGTAGAGAGAGAATAAAGGAGATATATCTAATTAGGAGGACCAAGTACACATCAAGAAAGGGAAGATCTAACATCTAGAAGATATGTGCTAACTAAAGGATCAATTTTGTAACATTCTAACAGGTGAATTAGTGAAAATATCCTAATAAAGTAACCTTAATATGTTTCAAGTTCTAATAAACTTTTTTAATTCTCTTAACCAAGTGCTTACTTTGTTGTGACTTTAAGTCCTCTAACAAAGTACACTTTAAGTAGGGCATTAAAATCCTTTACTAGGTGAGACTTAATAGTTTTTGTAAGCCTTTAATAAGGAAAACCTTTCATAGGGTAGATAATAAATTATGATCATACAATTGTAACCTTCATTGGATACACTTTACAACCATAGTAGTGAAGATTTGTGGGTGTAACCCTTACCCCAGTTTTATATTTTGTTTGGAGGGTTTATGGGTAACCATTATCTTATGTCAAGTGCTATTTACTTTATGTTATGTATGACATGCATGGATAGTTATTTTAGTTTACATATTTTATTATGAGATGGATATGTGGTGATCATATTTTGGTTAAATTTTTGAAGTTTTGATTCCTCCCCCCCACCTCAAAATTCACTCTTCCATTAAGTAACTCCAACATTGCATTAATGTGACAACATCTTATTTGTTCACACCCTTCTACCAATTGTATTATCTCTTCTACAAGTTTAACAACTTCTTCTAGATCCTCCTCCTCTTTTTTCACATCTTCACAAAATCATTCTATCTTCCCTAAAATTATCATTGTCTATGATAATGCAGTCTCCCTAATTTGTCTTTCAGTGGATAATGCCCACTTCTACTTAGCATCAACTTTACTATAAAAATTCTCAAGAATGCATTGACCTAACTCTATAGGTATAGATTTGAACTATATCATCATATATTTTTCAAGCTTCTCTTGGTTTTCTTTATTTAAAGAGTCAAACTTTATTTTCTTCAATGCTTCTATACTAGATAACTCTTTCATTGTCTTAAATACTTGGTCAACAATTTTTGGAGGTAGTCTCAGCACAATTTGAAGTTTTTTTCATATCATCAGAATCTATTTCTTCATTATCTTCCTCTTCTTCATGTGTTTGACTATTTTTCTCCTCGGTCTCCTAGGTAGGTTTTTCTTGGGTGATTTGGTTGCCTTCCTCTTTGCTGGAATTCCTTTCTCTTTTGCAATGAGGAGCTAAGTTTCCTCTGAACTTTTAATTACTCTTATTTTTTATTTTGACTTAGGTTGTGTAACAACCTTCTTTACAACTTCTTAAGATCCTCTTTTATTTTGGATCAACAATTACTATTTTCTTATGCTTTGTTTCCTTGGACTCAAAAATAACCATCTCTTTTCCCTTAGATGACTTGACTTTGGCTTCTTTTTTAGATTCATCATCCTCTCCTTTTCCTTTAGTGATCTAAAGTTTACTTTCACCAAGTTTTCCCTTAAGATCCTTCTTTCTTTTTCTATCTATCTTGGCAACTTTTATTTCTAATGTTATTCAACTATTGGCTATGGCATATCTACCGAATGACTCATCATTTGCATCAATCTCTTCAGATAGTAGTGTAGTCACTATTGTTGTCACTTCATCAATACTTACTCCATATTGCATCAGCCTTATCCATGCAACCCTTGATAGTACTTCTTGTGCATATATAAGCTCTATATCTACCATGAAGCATAAATCATCAAAATAATTATCTATGACCAACTTAGGTATCTTCATTTAGGTTTTTATCTTGTTCTCTAATTCCTTAAAATAGCTATCCATTAAAACTTAATTTTTTTTTGATGATGTATTCTTTTCTTTTCTTATCACTCCAATATTCTATGACAATTATTGTAGTTATCACTTAGAAAGATCATAACTATGATCTTTCTTCATGATTTTGTATCCCAAGTCCACGACAATGCAATGCACACTATTTATTCAGATTGACTGATAGACCTTGTTACAATCACATGTACTCAACGTCAATGATAGTGTCATATCATAACCATTCAATTTTTCCTTCATTTGTTTCTCAACAACATTCCTTGTAGTACTTCTTATTTATTTAGGTCTATCTAAAGTAGGATAACTAGTAACTTAGCATATTATGGCCTTTTTAATCTTGATTGGTCCACCCTCTAACCAAATCTTCATATCATGTATTTAGAATTTGAAAAAATTTAGAAAGGCTAGGGCACAAGTCAACCCTTTCTCAACAACTATCTTATGTTCATCCTTCAACACTCTATAATCACAAAATTTATCATATACTACATGAAGTCCATATTCTCCAATTTCTTCCACTTTACATATATAATGTGATCATATATCGTGAACCATCAATACCCTTGGTGGATTGGTGATTGGGTGCCAAATTCATCACCAGTCAATACAATGTTAAGATATGCCTTGAAATTTAGTAGGGGCTACTAATTGTTCCTCATAATATATGCATTTCTCTCCTTCAAAATTTCTTTCACAATCATAGATGTAGATGATTCCATTTCTAAACTAGGGCTCAAATAATTTTTTTTCAACAACAACTAAAATAACTTAACTTGGTGCTAAAAACTTAGCTTAAAGTGATCCTTCAATTTGACAATGACACACTATGATTTTCTTTCTATATCATTGGAATCACCTTTGAATCACTTGTGCATTGAAAATCACTTGGTAAAATGAAAATAAATAACAAAATTTGATATATACCTTCAATATATCCATTTAGGTCTACAATAAATGTGTTTGTACCTAGGTAGGTGCAAAATAGTTGTCTTGGCCTTTCACGCCTCTTCTCATTCAAATACTCTATCACTATCACCTCACTTAGTCAAAACCAATTCATCAGCTTAGTCAATTTAAGATCTTGGTCTATATTTCAATGCTTAGTCAATAAAATCTATATAACTAATGCTCAACATATGATAGTGTAACATACTCCATTGCCCAATACTTCTCTCAGATTTTTCCTTGTGCATTTTAATTCATGATGATATGGAATTTTGATCACTTTTCTTGTTAGGAATTGATACGTGATATAACATTTAAGTATAGAGAGCCTCACATACCTTCTTTTTTATTCATATGTGGTTTGATCACTTGATCCATTGGATTGAATGATATCAACTTGTTTTTCTCCATTACTTCTAGCTTCTGCTATCTCTTTCCATGTTTTGTTCATCTCAATTTTCCATTTTCCTTTATTTCTTTTACTATTTGGTGCTTTTTCTCAGGTCCTATAGTTATTACTACATGTCCAATCTTGAGCCAACTAAAACAAACTAGGTTTCCATTCAACCATTTCTTATAGTTACGTCTGAAATGTGTCAATGCAATTCTCTAGAATGTTCCCATACTCTCCACAGTACTCAAAATCATACCATGTGTTGTAATCCCAATTGTAAGAATGACCTTGCTTAGGTGTATGTGTTTTCTTTTTAGACACCCAATTAGATTTTTCCTTGGTTGTGCATTCATGAGCTCTATGTCCATATTTCTAAGAGTTGTAACAATGTCCTCCAGATCTAGATGTAGAAGCTGCATCACTTTTCTTTGACCTTCATTCATGTGCTTGGTGCCCTTTCTTCTTGCATTTAAAATAGTTACCAATAAACTTAGGTTTAGGATTTTGCATACTATTTTTTCTTTTGCAAATTTTCATCATGTTTCCAAGTTTACCAAAATGATGACAAGTAGCTTTTCCTATGGATTTTGCATTAATTTGATCATCACTCTTTGATGACTCTACTTTCTTAGTAGATGAAGAGTGCTTGACATGTCCTAGATCAGAAGTATCACTAGATGACCTTGTTAATTTGATTAGTTCTTCAAAGTATTTGATATCCTCACTTGGTTTGTCCATTTTCTCCTAAAGTTCTTTCTTAGATCTTGACTTATTCCTTAGTTGATCACTTTGTAATCTCAGGTGTGATCTCCACATCCTTTCTGTTCAACTCTTGATTTGCAAACAACAAATGGTTCATCATGTCCAACTAATTTTTTTAAAAGCTTTTTCACATCAAATTCTCTTTCTTCATGTTTGGTAGCTATTTTTATTTTGTCTTCTTCAACCATGATTTTTTCTTCTTCAGCCTTTTTCTTTCATTTAGTCACATCACATATTCTCACTAATTGAATTTCTTGATATCTTTTGAGTTCTTTGAAATCTTTATTCATAGGTTTGTTCTTCTCTAGTAGATCTACTATAGTTGCATCACTACCATAAATATTTCTACATTTAAGAAATCCTTGTGTATCAACTTCCTTGTTAATTTATTCATTCTGTTGAATGACCATCTCTTTCCTTTTCTTTAAGGATTTCCTTAACTCATCTTTTTCTCCTTCAAGTTGCTATAGTATAATCTAGGTTTCAATCATCTAGTACTCAATGATTTTTCCTATTTTTTATTCCTCCATTTCAAGATCTTGTGCTCTCAATATATTAGACTTCATTCAATATAAATGCACTCTAATAGCATTTTTTGGTAATCTTAATGGGAAACAAGATACTTGGGGGGTGGGGGGGTTGAATCATGATCTATAAAAATTTTCACTTATAAAATAATTAATTTTATTCACACATAATCCATATCATATCTTAGATCTCATACCATATAATAATAATAATAAAATATGTCTAAGCATAACATTCATGAAAACATAAACTCGTAACACAATGATTTTGGTAACAAAGAAACACTTCAAGTTGAAGGTAAAACTGGAGTTGCAATGAAACCCACAAATCTTTAAATTTTCAATAAAAAAAGTTCTATTAAGGCTACAATTTGATCACTTTTTATAACCTACCCTATGAGGGGTCTTCTCTACTAAAAGAATTTAAGACTATTAGGTCTTACCTTGTTAAAGGATTTTACACTTACAATAAAGTAAGGAATCTATTAGGAGATTTAAATAAGGTCTATTAGAACCATTCTATTAAGATATTTTCCCTCACTCAATCTATCAAAATTGATTTAGTACCTGATCCTTTGGTTTTCTCTAAAAGCTATTTATGAATTTCCTCTCTTCAAAATCTCAATGTGATCTCCTTATTTGATAACTCTATTTTGTCCTTCACTACTCTAGTTTCTCTATCTAACCTCCTTTCAGAATTAGCCTTCCTTCACTCTATACTTATATTTTTCTCTCCTTCATGCTCACTTCTTCTCTCTATATTGATCTTAGGTTTGAGTCCCTTCTTAAAAACATAATCATAGAATTTTCTATATTAGGATGTCTCATGCTCAGTCATAACTAGCACTAGTCATGCTATCACTTGGATTCCATATGCTTGGCATATATTGAGTCACTTAGAATTGACTAACTTTCTAAATGTTTTGTCTCTTCTTTGCTACTTGACTTTTGTGCTAACTTAGTTTGTACTTGGGTGCTCAACAACCTTTGAATTTTTTGACATATAAAGAAATATAAACAAGTCCTTTGTAACTCAACCTTCTTTGGATGGCTTGGTCACAATGATGACCATCCAACACTTCCTTGGAGATGACTAAGTGTTAGACACTAATAGGAAACTTAGACTTAGAGATCAACAATTTTAAGAATCAAAGAAGACTACCTAAGAGAACATATAAAATAATATTGCATATACAACACAATATGTAATGACATATAGAAGAAGAGAGATACATAGAGAAGAATGTGTGCATCATGTTTTATTTATTCATTTCCTTGTGCTAATGGAGAAATAAGAATCATCCAAACTAATCTTAAAAACATATAAAAAGGAGAAAAATATGGGGAAATGTAACAAAACACACAAAGACTACCATACAAAAAAAAGTCCACTTTAAGCACATTTCATTTCCCTTCAATATCAATGTGCATCATTAGAGAAAGGTGGGAAAATCACTAGAGGAAAAAAATCTAATAGAACAGGAAGGACAACTAGATCCAAGAAAGGAATATAGTTGGAGTAATTGTGCTCTATACTAGGAGTAAGTGCAAACTATTTAGAAAGTGTGTTAGTAAAATAATAGTGCATATTAGTATTTTCATATTCGTCATCACTAACATATGCATTATTATTTGAATTGGTAATCTCATCATCAAGAGTATGGAAGAAAATCTAAGACATGAACATAATCATCATGTTTATCAGTTCTTGTGTTACTACTATGGTTAACTTTCTTCAAATATTGAAGCATTATGCATTTATACAAGTAATTAAAAGGTTGAGAAGATGATATAGTATGAGAAGAAAGAGAACTATCCTTGGCCTTAGCTTGACAATTCTCATGATACTGATTAGAATGTTGATTGTAAATAGTCTTACAAGATAAACATGAATGATTAGGATCAACTAATATAGGTTCTATGAAGGGAACAACAAAAAGTTGAGAGATGTTATGTAAAGGAGGAATATGTTGGGTAGGTAAGATATCTATAGGAGGATCAATCTTATAAGGCTAAGATCAACAATAGGTATTGGTTTAAATAATTATTAACTATTTACTTAGGCTAATGCATATTAATATAAGTTATCATGTAGACACATAGGAGTTTTCATATTCATATTAGTTATCATGTAGAAAACAAAGTAAAATTTTCTTCTTATTTGAGAAAATGTTGTCTACTACATCTCTTTATGAGATACACCTTTATATTCTTATCCTCTCATTGTTGCACACACTTTCATGTACAATGGACGATAATCCACTATTGGTGGACATTTTCTAAGCAGTTTCTTATGTTTTTTTTGACCCCTAGTAATCTTCTTTTTCTTTATATACAAGGCACTTCTATGGTGTATTCATCCAATTATTTGATTATCCATTCTCATTTGATCATCTCTTTTCTTTCTTGTGTTATCTTTTGTGCTTCTAGATCTTGGCATTTCATTGTTTCCTTTGGAAAATTCTTACATAGTGTAAGGTCTTGAGGCATATTATTACATGGTATCAGAGATATAGGAGTTTCATTACATAGCCATTATAGAGAATTTTTTTGTTATAGGTCAAGATTGAAGCTTGTTGGTGCAAATCAAATATTGGCATCAAATTTAGAAGGTCCAAAAACTTCAAAATTGATTCTTCTTTCATCCAAATTACACATCTGAGGCAAAATCTAGATTCATTTTATTTTTGGAGGTGCGGTGGCAATGATTCAAGAAAAAAAATTATAGAGGTGATTTTCAGACAATGATATCTCACTCATTTGTGCTCATTTTTTTGACCAATTCTTTTTTAGGGGTAGAATTGCATGACTTACACATTATTGTGGGTTGTTTGTAATCTTGGTTCCTAAATTTTTAATGAAAATTGAAAACCCCATTTTTTACCACTTTAAAAGCTTCATTTGGGCTCATATGGACACATTTTAGGTGTTATTTTTTTGAAAGTGTATAATCTTTCTAGACCTAGTATTAGTTTGGAGTAACTTTGAGTGAACATAGTACTTTCAACATTTGGTCATTTTTGGCACTTTTACTTAATTAGATCCTTTAGAAATCTTCTGGCTTATCTTGTTGAGTTTGTTATAGCTTCATATTTTTTGTTGTAACAATCAAAATCAAATGTCAAATTTGGTTCATTTTGAAAAGTGGAAATTGTACACACACTAAGTATAAAGTGCCAAAATCATTCTCTTTTTTTTTTTTTGGTGGGGGGGGGGGGGGGGGGGGGGGCAGGGAGGGGGGTTTGTTCCTTTGATTGAGTGATTTGGGGGCTCATCTTGTGTATTTTTGGTTCTATTTCTTTTGCCTTATTTCATTTTTAATCATGGGTTTTCCTAGATTTCCAATTTTAACTCCAAATAATTATGCTACATGGAAAATTAGAGAATGGATTAAATGATGGAAAAAGGTTTAATATATTGTATTGATGGAACCGTGGTTGCACCATCTAGTCTTGATAAACTAAATGAATGAAATCAAAACAATAAAGTTTCTATTGGTACTTTGAGGAAGTATGTACATTATGATCTTATCTTCCATATTGACAATTGCAAAACTATAAAGGAAGCATGGGATAAATTTATTAGCTTGTATGCAAATGTAGACAAAGCTAGGGGTTATGAACCTAATGAAAATATTATGTCATTATATCCTAAGGAGTTTGACACAACTCAAGACTATATCACAAATGCACATGAGATAAGGTAAATGGTTAAGGATTGTGGAATTACTATAGAGGATGAAAAATTGATCCATAATTTCATGAGAAAAATTCCTCCACGATATGCACTATTAGTTTCTAACTTCAACACTCATAAGTTTTCCTTAGGTTCTTCTTACCCCATGCCTTCATTTTATGCCTTCACAGAGATGTTGATGGTATAATAACCAAACTTGATGAGCATGGAGATTATCAAGTCTTCAAAGTCTAAAGCATTGGTGGCTAGTAAAGGGAATCAAGGAGAAAGGTCTAACAAGAAGCATAAATCATGGCAACAAAATTCACAACAAGAGAAAGAACACTTAACCTCCTCACCACAAGACAAATCCAACAATAAGGGAAAGTCATCAAAGAAGGATTTGATTACTTGTGCATATTGCAAGAAGAATGAACACGGATAACATCATTCTTATAAGAAGAAGATAGATGAACTCAAGAATCTTCTTAAGAAGAATCAAATTAGCCTAACTTCAAGAATGAATACTTCATCCTCTTCTTCACATTTGTATTTTGATAAAGAAAATAATCACATGGGAAAAGGTCAAGCATTAGTTTCTACTTCAAGTCATGATTCAAGGAGATGAATTCTTGATTCAAGAGCTTATCATCATATGACATCTTCATAGTGTATGTTTTAATCATTTGATCCTTGCAATAATCCACCTATACTTATGGGAAATCATACTTACATGCATTTTATTAGGAAAGGAACTATTGATAAAGGGGAGGGATACTTCAAACATTTTTTGTGTGTACCTCATCTAAATCATAACTTCTTTCAATCTATCAACCCACTCATGGAGATACAAGGACTATAAAATTCATAGCTGGTTTATTTTTTATTAGAGACTTGGAGACTAAATAGATCATTACTACATGGGTGGTTGATCATGCATATCAACTATACTACTCAAACTTTGGTCATCATGATGATAGTAATTTTTCAATAGATTTTGATCTCATTTCCAGTGATGATTTAGATTTTGAGAAGTTTAGCTACCTAAACTTGGGTATTTTCACATATGATCAATTTCCTAAGTCTTCCATTTATTCTGATCCTATTGTATCTATTATTTCTCTTGATAATTCTTGTATTTACATAGTTATGGATTTAGGTGATTCAGTGTAGGTGGATATTTATTGTCTTCAAAACTAAGTTCTATGGGATGACTACTTAAAAGACATTGGAAATTTATTTGTGGAGTCCTATATTGCAGATTTGTGAGATATTATTTATGATATTCATCTTCTCTTTGGTGAAGATGATCCTTCTTTAGTTGTTGCAATGGAATGATCTAACCCTCAGCTCCATTCTTACTTGATCATTATTTTGAGGTTGATATGATGGTAGGTACATTAATACAATAGTTAGAGGAGGTCACTTTCTCTTTGGAAGAGACACTTGAGTCTTTCATACATGCTCTACATTCGTCCTTAGTTGATCTTGACTTGTTTTTTTTAGTAGAGTTGTAATGCCCTACCCAAAGAACTTTGGAACAAGGATTCAATTCAATCTAAGATAAATATTTTTCAACAAGTATGGATGTACATGACACTCAACATATCAGGATCACAAGGATTGCAATGGAAGACTTACCCATAATCCCAACAACCAATGAATCTCAAAACCCCACTACTAAACTTACACACTCAAATAGAGAAATGAAACCAAACATGACAATAGAAAAAGGAATCATTTATTTGTTGGAGCATGGAAATTTAAGAAAAACCAAAGGGGACTTAGAACACCAAATTTTGTTCCCCAAAAACTAGTGGAGATACCCTCTATTTTTTACGTAAGGAAACACAAATGATAGTTTGACACAAGGAAGTACAACATGTCATGCAAGGACCTACCTTTCACACAAGGAAATGAACCAAATAACAAGAGGAAATGCTTAACCTAGCAGCCAAAACACCCAAAATTGGTGTGGAGTTTAGCATGAGGAAATGCTATAAACCACGTAAGGAAACTGAGCACCCATGCAAACTTTTTCACTCTGGTAGAGAAAGTTTAGTTTCATGAGAGGATACAAATCAAAAATATAGAAAAAATTAAGGTAAAAAGCCAAGAAATTAATCTCCTCCATATTAGGGAGTACTAGATCCAAAAATTGAGGATTAAACACTCGTAGACCATAACTACAAGATAAAAACTACATCCTACCATCTGAAACATAGCAATGAAAAAACGTACTAAAAGAAACATCATAGTGTATAGAAGCAACATCACAATATACAAGAATAACATAACTCATGTGTGGTTCCTCCCAACCATAATAGCATCATGAGACCTCAAAGGTCCCAACCATCCCTTGCACTTAACATTTTAAACTACCAACCAGATTGTAGGAGTTTTCCTATGAGAACATCACTACTAATATATAAGTTACATCATAAGAATAAGGAAATCTATCATGCTAATAAGTAAAGCATTAAATATTCCAACTAATCGAGCTTGTCATCTAATCCTATGCTAAACATCATAATAGTGAAATGCATCTAATCAACTAACATCATCTAACCATGATATCCAAGAATTTCAATGAATGCATAAATTACAAGATAACATACTCTAGAACCCAAAGTACCAAGTGATACAACAAGCAATGGTCATACTAGAATAATAGAAAATCTTGTTGGACATATAGATGGAGTAACTAAGAGGTGGGGGGGGGGGGGGGGGGTGAATCAGTTACCATAAAAACAAATCCACAGATCCCTTAGATGTCTTATAAAACTAGTTACTATTGTCACTCAGTAACCATACAGAAAAATGTTGTAACTTGGTAGATGCAATGTATGTTATCTTTAACAGATCTCTAAGTATTCATAGTAATTAACATGCAACTATAAAAGAAATAATATGAACACATGAGACACCAAATTTGACGTGGAAACCCAATATGGAAAAAACCACCAAGTAACTAGCTACTATTTTTCACTATTCTAAAGTGAGCCCTTTTAGGAGCCAACCCTATTAAAGGTTACAAAACACACTATTAGGTGTGACTTTGTTAGAGGATTTAATCACCCTATTAGGAGTGGCCTTGCAAAAGGTCTTTAGAGAAATTCAATAGAACTATCACCTTGTTAGAGGATTTAATAACCCTATTAGGAGTGGCCTTACAAAAAGGTCTATAGAAAAATTCAATAGAACTATCACCTTGTTAGAGGATTTACAAATGGCTATTAAACCAACTCTATTAAGAAATTTAGGAATCACTGCTACAATGGTGAGAAAGTAACAATGACTTGACCTAAATGAGATGTGACTAAATTGTTGATATAGATCTCTGTTCTGTTTCACTAGATCCTCTCTAATCAAATAAGTCTTTCCTACTCCTCAAGGATATCTAACCATCCTTCAAAGTTCACTCACACTTTCCTCTTCACACAATCAACACACTTTCATGCTTGCTCATTAGTCTTTATAATTCTCAACTTGACCTTTTATTTATACCTTACAAATTGTCAAGTCATCTCATTTATAAGTTACAATTACCAATAATCATTACCTCAATCAGCTATAATTATTACATAAAAAAATTAAAATTTATTTTCCAAAACAATGAAATCCTTCATTGGCTGACCCTGCTTGGTAAACATTGTTCCAGAACTAATTTCTAGTGCTAACCAACTGAAACTTAGTTAACACTACAAACTTTGCGAAATCCTTTGGAGATCGAATAAACTCAGTAAACATTGAGTTTCCTTTGTTAACCTTGTAAGCTTGGTTACCAGTGACTTCTACCAAAAAATCCTTTGATGCTTGAGTGAGCTCAGTAGACACTATTTCCATGGAGTAATTTTTAGGAACATGCAGTATACTTTGGAATTTGCTTTGTTGACTACCTGAGCTTGGTAGATATTGTCTGCCAACTGATATGACATTTAAGTAATATCAAAGACAACACACAATTAAACAATTATATCAAACAATCTCCCTCTTTGGCATTGATGACAACACAACATGTCATAGCACAAAGAAATTTGAAGACAATTCTTTTTTGACAGAACATTTCTCCCTCTTAGATTTTATGCCACAAACTTCTCTAATGTAGTAATCTCCCTCTATAAAGGAATTACATATCAAAATCTCCTTCAAACAAATTCAAATTTCAGAAAGATATGATAGTAAACTCTTCCTCTTTAACAACACATACCAAATAAGTAACAATGTACCTTAAGTACTGATTCATATGCAATGTTCCCATGACTATGTTGCATCAACTGATAGATCTTCAACTTGGTTCTTGTTGATGCATCACTAAAAATTTATCTTAGTGAGCTTCAGATAGGGGAATGACCCCTAGCTTACCTCTTCGATACAAGAATGCATCCTTAGGTAATGGCTTGGTGAATATGTCAGCAATCTATTCTTTTGTATGAACATATTCCAATCTAATCTCCTTATCCTGCACCAATTCTCTGACAAAGTGATACTTTATTGCAATGTGCTTGGTTTTAGAATGCATTACTAGATTCTTTGATATGTTTATTGCACTTGTATTATCAAAAAACATAACAACTGGTTCTTTGATCTCAACTTTCATGCCTTCCAACAACTATTTGAATCAAACAATATTGGAATAGTTCATTGCTACTATAACATACTTTACTTCTACTGTAGATTGGGATGTACAATTTTTCTTTTTACTTGTCCAAGAAATCAACCTCTTTTCAAGAAATAATGCTCCACCACTTGTACTCTTTCTGTCATCAATGTTTCCTACTCAATCAACATTAGTAAATGCTTTCAAGTCCAAATTTCCTCCAAATTTGTACTACAATCTATAATCTTCAGTGCCTTTTAGGTATCTCAAGATCCTTTTGATTTCCATCATGTGATTTTCTCTAGGTTTTGTTGAGAATCTTGCCACTATACCAACTACCAGAGCAATATTAGGCCTTGTATGAACTACATACTACAACTTTCCAATCATTGATCTGTATAAGGTCTAATCTACCTCTTTTGAATCATCATCCTTGGTAAGCTTTAGTCTAGTACACATGGGAGTCCCAATTGGTTTTGAATCTTCCATATTGAACTTCTTGAGTATCTCCTTGATATACTTATACTAAGTAATGTAGATGCCATTCTTGCTCTACTGAATCTGAAGACCAACAAAGAATTTAATCTCACCAAACATAGACATTTCAAATTCCTTGTTCATTTATTCTAAAAATTCTTTGCATAGATCATCATTCCCTATAAAAAAATATGTCATCCACAAATATTTCTACCAAAATAATCTTGTTATCTAGTCCTTCCTTGATATACAAGCTATTGCTATCATTAGTTCTCTAAAAAAAATCTGAATAAGATAGTTATGCAATCTCTCATACCATGCTCTAGGGGCTTTTCTCAGACCATACAATGCTTTGTGTAAGTTTTAGACCATGTCCTTTCTATCTAGATCAACAAAACCTTTAGGTTTCTTAATGTAGACTTCTTCATCCATAATACCATTGAGAAATGCTAATTTGACATCCATCTGATATACCTTAAATCCTTTGTGTGTCGCATATGCAAGTAAGGTCTTGACACCTTCTAGTCTTGCAACATGAGTGAAAGTCTCTCTAGAGTCTATTCCTTCTTCCTGAGAGTAGCCTTTACATACCAATCTAGCTTTATTTCTTGATACCTAACCATCTTCATTCAACTTATTCCTAAATACCCACTTAGTTCCAATCACATTTTTGTCTTTAGGCCTAGGTACAAGAGTCCATTTTTTTCTTCTCTATTTTCTCTATCTCTTCATTCATAGCCTCAATCCAAATTTCATTTTCCAATGCATCTTTGACATTTCTAGGTTCAAAATCAGCAAGTAAACAAGTACTTTTTAGCTTAATTCTTGTCATAGTACCTTCAAATTTTTCTCCAATAATCTAATATAGTGCATGATGTCTCTTTACATACTTGGCCAATATAGGTTCCTTGCCTTTTGAATGAATTGAATTGTCATCATCTTACACTTCAACCTTAGGTTCTAGCTGCTCTAGCTTGGTAGGCATTGGCTTGGTAGCATCTGAATGTGACTCGGGTTCCTGCAACTTGGTTCGAACTTCTGCCAACTCAATGACTAAAGACTCAGAAGTAGAAGTTTCTTGATTGATAGATGTATCTAGCACTATAACATGCTCAATGAAAAAAAATCTCTTATAATCTTCTAGATCCTTTTTACTTTTTTTTTCAATCCTTTCTACAAACTCATCAACTTTCACATGTGCACTTTCTATGATTTTGTGAGTAGACAAATTCAAACATCTATATGCCTTACTCTTGCAAGAATATCCCAAAAATATACCTTCATTACCCTTCACATAATATTTTCCTTTACTAAATTCTTTCAAAGTGTAACATTTACTTCCAAATACTTTCACATAACTTACATTGGGTTTATAGCCATACCATAACTCATAAGGGGTTCTGAATGAGTCCTTTTTCAACTATACTTGGTTCAAGGTATGAACTGTAGTACTAATAGCTTCCTTCCATTATTTGATAGCAATGTTATTTTCAATTATTAGAGTCATTGTACGATCTATGATAGATCTACTCCTCCTTTTAGCTACTCCATTCTTCTTAGGAGTTCAAGGAGTTGATACTGATCTTTTGATTCCTCTTTCAATGCAAAAGTTATTGAATTCATGGAAGATAAATTCACCACCTCTATCTGATCTCAAACATTTAAGTCTTTTCCCTATTTCATTTTCTACTCTAGCCAAATACCATTTGAACTTCTCAAATGCTTCTACCTTCTCTCTCATAGATACATGATACTCATCATTCTAGAGTAGTCATCAACAAAAATAATGAAGAACTTTTCTCTAGTATAGCTCTCAATTTGAATAGGTCCACACAAATCAGTATGCACAATTTCCAAAATTTCTTTAGATTGATAGTTTTTACTTGTAAAGCTAGTCTTTCCCATCTTACCAATCTGAAAATTCTTGCATAGAGCAACATTAGGTTTCTTTATACTAGGAATGCCTCTTACTTTCCTAAATTTTCTTATTTTCATTAGGTTATCAAAATTCACATGAAATAACCTTTTGTGCCATAACCAACTTTCCTCAACTTGAGCAATAAATCATGAACATTCACCAAGTTCAAGATAGAACAAGCAACCTTTTGTTTGTATTCCTAATCCAATCAACTTTCCTTTGTCATCCAACAGTCTTGCCTTTTCATGCATGAATTCCACCTTGAATCCAATATTGGTTAGTTGTACCATAGTCAATAGATTATGTTTTTGTCCTTCAACCCAATAGGAATTATCACATATAAGCTCTTTGGTTAGTGAGATTCTTCCTCTTCCTTTTATGCAACAAGGTTCATTATTACCAAACCTCACACTACCACCATCATAGTTTTCAAAATGTTCAAATTTTTTTTATCACCAGTCATATGATGAGAACAACCACTGTTTATGATCCATGTATCATTTTTTCTCACATAAGAGATAAGTGTCATCTTATCTTCCTCATCATTATCAGATTCATCTTTCACAACAATGTAAACAATTTCATCTTCACTATTATTAGAATCCTTAGGATCCTTAGTCATAAAGCATGCTTTTTTACCTTTTTTCTTGAATGATTTGAAGTCTTTCTTGACATTGCATTTATGACCCTTCTTCTAATCCTTTTTTTTCTTTTTTGGGCACCTAGTAGCAATATGACCAATTTCCTCACACAAAAAAAAAAATTAGAGGAAACTTATATTTGTATTTTCCACTTCCTCTAGAAGATTTCCTTGCAAGTAGAGCTTCAACTACCTCAAGATCACTGTCTGAACTTTCTTTTGATTCTTTTGCACTTTTTGACTAAGAACCCTTTATCTTCTTGCCCTTTTCTTTGAGTGAAATCTTGGCTTCAAATGCTGATTCAATGTTCTTGGAAGCTAGAACATATTTTTCATAGTTATCTAGCTCAAATGCAGTCAATATTCCTACTATGGCCTCTAAATTTATCTTATGATTTACTTCACATCTTCTTTCTTGAATTGTAGAGCCTCTAATTGCATAAATGGGAAGCAATGTTCTAAGAACTTTACTTACAATTGTTTCTTCTTTGATATCTCCTCCAAAAGCTTTGATTGGACTGATACTTGCTTTGACCCTTTCAACATATTTAGCAATGTTTTCATCTTAGATCTCATGCTCATTTGATCAAATTATCCCCTTACACTTTCTACTTTGGCTCTCCTTACATTGTCATCACCTCCATAGATATATTTTAGCTTGTTTCACATTTCAAAGGTAGTTTTGCAGTCCTTGATATCATCAAATTCTTCATAGCTTAGGACCGATCCAATGTCTATCATCATGGTGTTATGAGTCTTCTTCTCAGCAATGTCATTAATAGATAATGTACTAGTAGGAGTTGTATATTCTTCATCAAGATATTTCAATCCTATATCTCCAATGGAAGCTAGATGGAGTCTCATGAGACCTTGCCATGCTAAAAAAGTTATCCCTGCTAAGTCTCGGAATTTCCCTCTTCTAAGACATCCTGATCTTTAACTTAGATCCTTGAAATCCTTCATGCAAGCACCAAAAGGTCTGATACCAATTGAAAAATTGATAGATCCCTTAGATGTCTTATAAAACTAGTTACTACTATCACTTGGTAACCATATAGAAAAATGTTGTAACTCAGTAGATGTAGTGTATGTTATCTTTAACAAATCTTTAAGTATTTACAATAATTAACATGCAACCATAAAAGAAATAACATGAACACATGAGACACCAGATTTAATGTGTAAACCCAATATGGGGAAAACCACCAAGTAACTAGCTACTGATTTTCACTCTTCTACAGTGAGCCCTATTAGGAGCCAACTCTATTAAGGGTTACAAAACACACTGTTAGGTGTGACCTTGTTAGAGTATTTAATCACTCTATTAGGAGAGGCCTTGCAAAAGGTTTTTAGAACAATTCAATAGAACTGTCACCTTGTCAGAGGATTTACAAATGGCTATTAAACCAACTCTATTAAGAGATTTAGGAATCATTGCTACAATGGTGAGAAAGTAACATTGACTTGACCTAAATGAGATGTAACTAAATTGTTGATACATATCTCTGTTCTATTTCACTAGATCCTCTCTAATCAAATAAGTCTTTTCTACTCCTTAAAGATATCTGACCATCCTTCAAAGTTCACTCACACTTTCCTCTTCACACAATCAAAACACTTGCATGTTCCCTCATTACTCTTTAGGATTCTCAACTTGACCTTTTATTTATACCTTACAAATTGTTAAGTCAACTCATTTACAAGTTACAATTACCAATAACTATTACCTTAGTCAGATACCATTATTACGTAAAATAATTAAATTTTATTTCCCAAAACAATGAAATCCTTCATTGGCTGACCCTGCTCGATAAACACTGTTCCAAAATTGATTTCTAGTGTTAACCAACTTAGGCTTGATTAATATTGCAAACTCTACAAAATCCTTTTGAGACTGAATTAACTTGGTAAACATTGAATTTTCTTTGTTAACCCTGTAAGCTCAGTTACCACTAACTTCTACCACAAAATCCTTCGATGCCTAAGTGAACTTGGTAGACATTGTTTCCGTAGAGTAATTTTTAAGAATGCTCGATAGAATCTGGAATTTTCTTTGCTGACCAATTGAGCTCAACAGATACTATTTTCCAACTAATATGACATTTGTGTAACATCAAAGACAAAATGCAATTAAATAATTGTATCCAACACATCTCTGTACACTAGTCCCCAATAATGGTGAAGGTAGCTACACCTCCCATCCACATGGAACCCGTAGGTCCACTCCCATCATACTGATATAGATAATGATCCAACCAAAAAAAAACACAAGCAACATCCATGTCTATGACTCACTCTAGATAGTAATGATAACTGAAATCAAGATCATGGAACAATACAAGTAGACCTAGGTCCTAGTCAGACACTCTATGGGTAAGGACTCTAGTGGAGAGTTGGTGAGCATGCTAACAAATCATTCCCCTTAGTACTCCCTTAGGAGGCTAACATGTTGTGTCCCTAACTAAACTACAAGGACTATGAATTACTGACCATTCCCGTTGACACCACCCTTGGGAAGCTAACTTTACATTTCTTATTTGATTTAATTTTCCATCAATTAATTAAATTATCACTTATTAGAAACTCCTTAATGCTAACCTAGGCTAGTATATCATGGTTGCAGGAGAAGCCCCTCCACTAACCTTACCCTACATGCCCATACTCATCACACGATGAGTGCATGTAGGCATGCTTATTCCCAATCCAACCCAAAATAAGCATAACTCCATTGAAATAAAAATAGGAGATTCCCCAAAAATGCACACACATGTGCTCATGTGTGGTTCACCACCATCATGAAGATCAAACACAAGGGCTAGATGAAAACACAAAGCAAAGAAAAAACTATACCAAAATAAGCTTGGGAGGATGGATGCAATATGCATCCCAATGCAATATAAAACTGTAACAGTGATTTGACTAACATATTATAAATGATCAAACCCATTTGGTCTTTGGGAAAAAAAACCATGAAAATCAAATAAAATTTAGGGTTGCACATTGTATGCAAAAATAAATAGCATAATGATGTGAAATCCCAAACCCTCATCCCAAAAATAGGAAAAATGTTCATACTCGACCAACTTGGTAGAACCAACAAATAGAAATAGAGATGAACACTAGTTCTCAACCTCCTAACAAATAACTACCAGAAACAGATATAGAAACTGATCTAAAACAAGAAAATATGAGAGCCCTACCTAACAAAAAAAGGGGCAGTAATAGGAACCTGTTGGCACTCAAAATTGACCATGCAATTTTGAGCACCATTGAAAAATTGAGCCCTACAAATGCTTTTAATGCCTATGTACCTGGCTATCCATCTGAGATCCCTAAGGTGCTTAATGCTTCTAGCACCTTTCATTTAGCATGCCTAAGCATTTCATGATGTTAAATTGAGATTTCGAGCTATTTGGCGAAGTCTTGTTTCAAGAAATTGTCAAATCAGCATTTTACCCCAAGTGTCAAACAACGACATGAGGCTGTGTTTGCCATTGAATATCTCACACCCAAAAACGTTTTGTGACTTTTCACTTTGAGAGTGTCTAGTTTCCATACCCTAGATCCTATGTTTCATATTTTGAGTCATTTTGAGTCCATTTGACTAAGTTTTGAATCCCTCAAAGTTGGTCAGTTACTGTTTTCATGCTGATGCACTTTGTTCCTAATTCTAGGAAGCCCTGTTTGACATGCTATAACATTTGACCAGTTGATCAAAATGCTAAAATTCCTTTTGCGTTGCATTATAGACGTTAGAGACTTGTAATGTTTCAAGTTTCAGCTCTTGACGAGTCCGTTTGATCAGTTTTCAAATGCGATTCCAAATGGAATTTCTAAAGTTTTACTGGTGTTAGTATTTGCAGATTGTTTGGTAGCCTTGTTTGTGATGTCATAACTTGAAACTCATGATTGGCTAGATTGAATGGTTTGTTCCCCTATATTGTACACTAAAAATACTACAAGTGTGCTAGATTTTAGAACTTGATGAATCTGTCTTCACACTTTACCAGGGTCATTCCATTCACAAAAAATGTTATTTGTCAGTGATTTTAATCTGCAAATTCTGAGTACCCCACTTTAACTGATTTCCATTTGTGCCCTGTTATTCTTCATGAGCCTAAATCATAGATTTGTAATGTCCTCATGACAAAGAATGAGTGTCCCAGTTTTCATTTTCTCATGTGCTAATTTGCCCAGTTTTCAAGGTCAATTCTAAGCCCAATTTGTTGTTTTCTGACATGTTTACTTGCAGGTAATTCTGAGCAGGCAACTTTGACAACGAATATCTTTTGACCCTGGATTCGTCATGAGACAAGATTTGACAGGTTGAGAGTGTGTGGAACAGAGATTCAATGTGCTAGTTTCCAGAGCCTGGTCAGTTGTCTGAATCAGTTCTCAAAGGCAGTCAATGGACCTGCTGGCACCAGTTTGACCAGTTGCATAAAACGATAAGATGAGATTTTAATGATCAATTGATGATTGAAATAAATTATAGTGGATATTAAAAGGTCAGTGGATTAGTTTGGAATTTTCAGTTGTCCAGAAGTGGAAATTTTTTTAGCCAGACCCACTTAAGGGTCTAACTAATCTTGTCAAAATGATCGGGCTTTATGGGAAATGGTGATCAAGATAAAGATAGAGATTGCTTTGGTAATTTAACATAAAGATAGAGATTGTTTTGGTAATTTAACAGATCCATTTAAGTTCATTGATAAAGGGACAACACCTATGAAAGTGATAATTGAAGGAGGTTTGAAGCTCATGTGCCAAATTGATATTTTCCTCAAATTGAAAAGCCATGTATCTGAGGAAGAGGGAGTTGACTAAGAGGGAAACATAGAATATCTTTAGAATATGCTAGTTTAAACTATAAATGATTTTATTTTTAAGACTTCATTATTTTAGACCCAAGAGTCTAATTTCCTTGAGTGAAAGACGCTCAACAGGCCAAGATCACTGTTGTTCCTGAGAGTCAAATTCTAACCTCTGCAATTTGATCTTTATTAAAAGAATGAAGATAGCCAACCATAGGGCAAGGAGAGTTGCAAAGTTTCTCATCCCATTGAACAAGAACAAGAGAAAGAGAATCTTCACCAAATGCCCTGTGGGTAAAGCTTCCATATTAATGAGATATGCATTTGATGTAAGACCAAATTTAAAGTTGTTACACATTGAAGATCAAGGTCAAACACAAATGCAAGTCTTGATTTTCAAAAAAAGAATTCCACCTATGAAGAAGAGTTTTCAAACAAACCACAGGCAGAGATGTTTCTTTTTCAAAACAACTCACCACAAATCAACCTGCAGGGAAGAAGCATCAAGCCACAGTAAAGACAAAAGGGCAATCAATTAAAGGCCACGCCTACTATAGAAAAGAAGCCACAAATTTGCAAGAAGATCCTTAGTGGTTTAAAACAGAATAGTCAAAGCTGCCCAAGTAAAGAAGATGTCCAAAGAACGCATGGTAAAAGGAGGTCAACACTGCATTTGAAAAGATGCAGACCAAGAAGGACACCCATGCTGGAAGCAGCCAAGTACACCCACACAAAGCAAAGAAAATCCATGCCGCATCAATGGAACAAAACTCACAAAAGTTTTAAGCTGCAAGCAACAAAGAATGCATCACAAGAAAATCATGCCATAAGAGCAAGAAAAAGCTGCGGCATTGAAAAGATCAAGAATCCACACAGGGGATGTGCCAAAAAAAAACTCTAAACTGCAGGTCAAAGGACAATCAATGGAGGCAGTTGACTTTTCAGAGGAGCCCCATTTTTCAAAGGAAAAGGCCCACGACATGGGCAGAGGACAACAAGGAGTAGCCATAGTGCAAAAAAATTAGCGTGGTTGTTTTATCCCACATGGGTTGTGGGAGAGAATTTTTAAAACTTTAAATTCGATAATGTACATCACAATTGTTGTCTTAAAGACACACGCTCTCAAAGCGCAAACCTTGTTGTGGGACCCATTGTCGATGGTTCATCTAGAGGAAAAATAACCTTAATTTTGAATGGGTGCGCAATTAAAACCGATGACATTAGCACAATCAAAAAACCCAAGAATCCAGCTAGTCACTACCTTGCTAGCCGAAAAATCTTGGCAACTCCGGCTAGCGAAGTAGCGAGGTCGCCGAAAAAACATAAAAATTTGGCGAGTTCCAAAATGTTATGTGGGTTCAATAGTAGTGCTTTCAGCAAATCGGATGTTGACAACTGGCAGTGATAGAGTGATTGGGCAGTGATGTGGTGGGCAAATGGCAAGAGCGCACCAGATTGCACCACGTGGCAAATCTGACGGTTCGCGTTACCTTGCTGATCGAAGTTGCTCACCAGTTAAGCATGGTGAAGTAGCGAGGAGAGGACACATGGCAGATGATGCAGATCAGATGTCTAATCAGAATGCACCACGTGGCATTGGTCAAACCTAAAGTTGACTCAAATTTGGAAGGGCTAGGAAAAATAAAATGATTTTAAAATTATTTTTCCAACAAACTAACATGGCATGCAGGGTCTTTTAAATTGAAATTTTTATTTCCTAAAGTTTAAAGTTTAAACTTTTTGAAATTATTTTAAATACAGACCTGAACAATCTTAACCAGAGGAGTGTTTTTCAAATGAAGATTATGGGCATTTCTGGAAGGCAAAGTATGCCTTATCATATACTGTCGAAATCGTGAAAGTTTGAATTTTTTGATTCTGAGATTAGTTTTTGCACATATATCAGTTAGTTTGAGCTACATGAGGTTTTCCATCAGGTACCTGAATCACAACCGTTTTTAGATCAGGAAGTTCAGATTTGATTTTTGGCAAGGTAAATAGCTTGAATATGCATAAAAGACAAGGAGAATTCAGCTGGGGGCATCTTTGAGTCAGTTAAAGCATGTTTTATTAGCATTTTGATGCAAATCAGATATTTAGCAAATAAGGGATTTCATCATTCAGGAGGGGATATTTTGCAAATCAGTTACAAGGCAATGATGAAATCAAATCAAATCAAGATGGAGAAGGAAGGAAAAAGTTCTCAGTTGCCAGAAGATTGAATCTCAAGTGGACACTTGTCAAGTAAAAATCAGATTCAGAAATTCTTTCTCTTCTATATCTTATTTTCTTTCTATCATTTAGAGGGTTCCAATTTCTGGAAAGAAAAAAGTTCATTGTTGTGATACCATTAGGGATTCCAGTTTTTGCACTGTGAGACCATTGGTTCCAGTATTTTGACATGTTTTCATGACTATGACACCATTTTCTTCAACAGAACTCTCATGTGAACAACAGTTGTAGAGATAATATAGATAGTTCTGAGATATTAGGTTGTTTCATTTTTTAATTTTATGCATCTGGATGTATAGTTTCAAGGAAATGAATACATATGAGAAACAATTTCACTAGTTTTGTTCTGGTTCTTGTCTCTTGTCTCAGCAATTTGTAAGTCTTATGTGGTTTTGGAACAAAGATTTGAGACCCATTTGCATCCCTTTCAGGTTGTATGTTTGATCTATTTTGTTGTTGGACCAAAGGGCCAAGTAAATGCTTGATATGTTTGAACAAGGTTACTGGTTATTTGAGAAGGATGTTTTGTGAGAATGAGACCTAAATGAACACTGATATCTAAATCACAAGGTGGTTGGATAGATCTGATGTCTGGGTATATGAAATACGTCATGATGTCATAGATGTATGTTTTGAATTCATGGAATTGCCTAATGGATTAGGCACTGATCAGTTATAGGATCACTGGTTATATTGTTGCATTTTTTAGGTTTTGTTGAATCAACATCTTTAATCAAATGAATTTCCCTTTAATGTTGAAGAGCTATAAACAGAATGCCCTCACTCAGCTTACGAATTTCATTGTTTTGCATCTAGCTACTGCAGATATATGTTATTTCATAAGTTATTAGGAGAAATAAGAGTTTTATTTGCTTCATAATAGATTCAGTGTATGCTTTGACAACTGGTACCATATAAGGAATCTATAGGTTCACCCACCTAGGTTTTGTAGAGCTTGAAGTGCAGAAGGAGTATAGCCTTATAGTTGGCCTGGTGTCTGAATGGATGTGTTGATAATGGGAGTTAGTTGCCCCTAGATGCGTTTTGTTCTCATCAGGGTAATTGGAAATGGGTAACATTTTCAAACACCAACAAAACCAACCCAATAAAACAAATAGCCTTCAGAAGCTGCAAAAAATCACAACACATAAAGGTCTCCCCAAGCTGGATCCAATGAGACTGATCTCATGAAGATTCCACTCCCACAACTCCTGCAATAAATAGAAATTTAATCCTTCAAAAGAGGATTTTGGAAAAAGCTCTCAAATTTTTAATTTTCAAAAGTGAGAAGTGAGGAATTATTTTCCTCTTTTAATACTTATTCACTTTTTGAGTAAATAATCAATTATGGTAAGTAACCAACCAACCTAGTTAAACCTTGAATTGACCCAAATGAAAATAGCCTATTCCATGTAATTAGAATTTATCTACGAAAAACGTACCAAAAATTAAATTCAATAAAATTTAAATCCCACAAACCCAAAAACCCAAAAACACAGAAATATCCTTAATGACTATTGCAATAATGTGAATCTCTAAATGCACAAACACACTCACTAGTCTAATCACATAATGCAAATGATTATAGATTTAATCAAATCACTAGAAGGTTAAATTTAACAATTAAATGAGATACATTGACAATACATGAATGACATTGGTAATAATGAATAGCTAAATCACTAACTCTAGGTGCCACTATTAGGGATATAAATCTTGCACACTAAAAAAAATGATCAAGTGCAATTGCATATAACAACATAGTTGAATAAATAAATGCATTAAATCACCTAATTTAACCATTTATCCAATTATACTAAAATAATCCATTCACATCACTCACATTCAAGTAAAGCCTAATGAAGAAAGACTAAAGTAAATAACCATAACCATAAATCCACATATAAGACATAATCAGAGACATGTCCAAATACCAAATAACCAAATATCATAAAACATATAGTCATCTCAAAATGGCATCAACATGAAAATATTATAAATTGAACATCATAGTTGTATAACATCTATGATACTAAAATCAAAGTATAACATTCGACCATCAAGTCATCTCAAATGAAAAAACAATAACATGAGTAAAAAGTAACTCTTAAATCAAAATAAACAAGGTAAAAACTACAAACATGAGAGGCACTACAAGAGTGGTATAGTACACATGATTTGGAGGAGACACTTTTCAATATTGAAATGGGGACACTTGAGAAAGTTTTAGAAATTCCATACATTTTGAGGTTTTTTTCCTATAGATGGGGGATTCTTCATTAATACACCATTGTCTTTGTTTCTTTCTAAGGGAAGGAATATTGTTCTACACTCATGGAAAATTTTCTACATTGAGCCTAGAACATCTACCATAGGTGTACATTCTACATTGAGGGGGGGCTACTTGTTCTCTCTTCCTATTCTTGTCTGTTAGAGGGGGGATATTTTCTTCTCATAAGTTCTTCTTCTCTATCATTTTTTCTTATTTTATTTATCTCTCTTTTTGGAGGGAGGTTCTTCCCATGTGGTTTTTCCCCTTTCTCCACTTTATGAGAGATTTATTTGCATCTATTTTTCACTTGAAATTTTTACATGGGTACCTAACATGGCATAGTAGTCAGGACCCATCCTTCATTATTATCTATATTTTATAAGCTTAAGGGCATTCCTATAAGTTGCACTTAAGGAGGTATTGGTGTAAATAACTATTTAATATTTACACTTTACTTAAGTTTACTTAGGTTAATGCACATTCATGTTAGTTATCATGTAGACACCTAGGAGTTTGCATATTCATATGAGTTGTCATGGAGACAACACAGTAGTTTACATCTTATTTGAGAACATGTTATCTACTCCATCTCTTTATGAAATACACCTTTTAATTCTTATTCTCTCATTGTTGCACATACTTTCATGCATAATGGAGGATAATTCACTCTTGTGTACATGTATTTAGTTATTTCTTATCTCTTTGGTGACTCCTAGTCATATTGATTTCCTTTATATATAAGGCACTTCTATGATGTATTCATCTAGTTATAAAATTATCCATTCTCATTTAATCATCTCTTGTCTATCTTGTGCTATCTTTTGTGATTCTAAATCTTGGCATTTCATTTTTCCTTAGAAAAATTCTTACATAGTATAAGAGCTTGAGGCAGATTCTTACAATAGGATTGATAATAATGATTGGATTGAGTAGATGGATTTTGAGGGAGCCAAGGACAAAAGAAGTATATTTTAGCACAATATCAAGGAGAAGAGGGTTTATAAATAGAATTATTATTAGTGACAACTTCTCCATTATGGATAGATTTAATAAATTTATGAATAGGAGAAGTTACCACTTCCATAGAAGAGAGCCATAGAATACTAAGCTTAACTTATAATTTCATCATAAGTAGTAATAAAAATAAATATAGTATCCCCAACTTGGATATAAAGGGTCATATTTAACTACTTAAATTTTTAATCTAGATGTTAGATATGACATAAATATCCTTATGAAATCATGTATCAAAAAGATTCTCTTTTTTGATGCCATACATCAAGGAAGAAGGATTGATAAAAATACCATAGGGATGTGAGAAACGCTAGCAATAATATAAAGAGGAAAATCAAGTGCTTTAATCATTCCAAAATCATAAAAGGTGATAGGAAGAAAAGATATAGGTTTGGGTGAGGGAAAATTTGAAGTTTTAGGATTAGATTCAACATAATTAACCACATCTTTAACTTCTTCTACCTTATCATTGTAATTGATATTAGTAATAAAAGAAGAAGGTTGATTAATGACATTTTTTGAGTGTGAATGCAAGGGGTTAGAGTATAAGTGAAAAATATTGATTAGTAGGTGCAATAATTTTTTTCATATTATTAACCTCAACATCAATAGATATAGAATTAAAATCAAAGTCTTGAATTGCATTTTTCAAAGCATGAAACTTTAGAGCATCATGACTAGAAAAATCTTGGTATTGAAAATAAGCATTTTTTATCAAATGAATTAGGAATTAGTTTTATATTATAAATAGGGGGAATATGAGAAAGTTTAGCAATGTTAGCATTAATGAACTTTAGCATTGCCACATGGAAATATGCAAATAAAGTAGTTTACTTATGATTAAGATGATACATAGAGGAAAATATGGGTATACCTTTAGATGTAGTAGGCACTTTATCATCTAATATGTATATTGTCTTGTTTATTTTGATGTAGTTTTTAGGATTAGAAAATGTTTTTTGATGGATAGTGGTGGCACTCATACCAATAGTAACATGACCCATTAGAGTGGTTCTCCCAAGTTGGCTCACTTGTAATTTATAATGGTGAAGCACAACATAAAGATGTGAGAGGGAATTATACTCAATAAGGAGAATCTTATCTATAATGTATTTTGCAAATTAGAAATAAAATAAATTGACTATAATTATTAGGAATGAGATAAGTATTTTGGAATACAAATGTTTGAATCAACCAAAAATTTTATTAACATTTTCTTAACATTTTTTTTTACAATGCATCAAACCAGTTGAAGAAATTTGAGGACTAATATTCTTTTTGTTGGAAATAACAATGGGAAAGTAAGTTCTAAGAGGAGGTGTGGACTGAGGGGGTGGTGGGGAGGGGGTTGAACTAGTACTTAAAACTTTTTTTTCTTTAAACATATCACCATCATCCATCTCATAACTTAACATATAAACTAGAATGACTTCACCATTCATCACATCCATAGCATAAAGTAAATAACACATAACACAGTAAATTGGTTACCTATAAAACTTCCAATGAGAAGGTAAAATTGGGGTGGGGATGACACCCACAAATGTTCACTACTATACTTGTAAACTGTATCCAATTATGGCTACAAAGTGTTCGATCATAAACTATGATCTACCCTATGAGGGGTCTACATTGTTAAAGGCTTATAAAGACTATTAGGTCTCACCCTAGTAAAGAATTTTTAACTCACAATTAAGGAAGCACTTAGTTAAGAGATTTACAATGGTCTGTTAGGACTACTCTATTAAGACATTTACTCTACATCACTTTTTAGAATGATTCAACACCTGATCCTTCAATTAGCACTCTGCTTCTTAATGTCAATTCTTCCCTTTGATGATTTGTTTCTTGATTGTTCTAATCAAATCTTTTTTTCCTTAACCTTTCACCACTTTTCTATGTTCCTCTTGTAGACACCTAAAAAAACCTTTAGAAAATAAAGTATTTTTATTTTCTAAAAAATTCTTGATGACATCATCATTTATTAATTAATTTATTTTTATGCCATTAAATCCCTTTATCTTAATTAAAAATATTTAATTAAGAAATCCCTCCCAAAAATGTTTAAATCTTATTTAAACATTATTTCCTTATTTATTAATTATTTAATTAATAAATTTACCAAAAATCCCAAAATAAATAATAAATTTATTTTTTGCCCAAAACTTGGCCAATTTTCTTAAGACCACTAACCTCTTCCAAAATCTTCTAATCCTTCTTTAATTTCGATTAAAGGCTAATCCCATCATTTCCTACCCCTAAACCCAACTCAAAATATTTAATTAAGATTAAATATTAATCCTCATGTTTATTAAAAAAGTTTTAATAAATATCTCCTCAACCCAAACCCTTGAAATAAATAAAACTTTATTTATTTCCTAAAAATCTAATTTATCCTCATCCTAAGAAGTTCTAGACTCTTCTAGAAAGTCTTCATCCTCATCCTAGGAAATTCTAGACTATTCTAGAAAGTCTTTATCCTCATCCAAAGTCTAGACTCTTCTAGAAGATGTATTTAAACCTAATCCTAATCCCCTCCTAACTTTGTCACATTCTCTAAACATGGGTTAAAACTTACTAACCCAAGCCAAAGTTAACAAATATCTCCTCCTTCACCCACCCTCATTAAATGCCATCCACTTGCCTATCCCTAAGCTAATCCTAAACCATCCTAATCCATCCTCTAATCATTTGCACAAGCCTAAACAAGCTTAAAACCTTCCTAATCAAGTCCAAGTAGAAATTTCTCTCATCACCCTCAAAATATCTCAACCATAAAACTTTATGAAGTCCACTAGGTCATAAATGACTCTTACAAGCCCCTTTATTGCTCTTACAAGTCATTATGAGGGTCTTTATGAAGATTTTATCCCTTGAGCCTCCTTTGTTGACTCATCCTTCCCCTTTCCTCCATCCTCTCACCATGTGACATGTGTCACTCCTTGATTGGCTATAAGGAAGCACAATCCATGTGCTCTCTTCTCATGTAATCTGAGCCCTCCATGAGCTTTTTCCCATCCTTGCATCTTAGCCCTCAATCCCTCAAGCCTCTTGCCTATAAATTGGATCCTTCCCCTTTGCAAAATAACACAATCCATGAAGTAAAGTCATAATGCCATTTTAAGAAGCCATTTTACATCAAAACCATACACTCACACCCAAATTCCAACTCCATTTGAAGCCCTTTTTGAAGCATAAAGCTTGAGCATACATCCTATCTATTTAGACAAAGCTACTCAACAAGAGAGCTTCTCATTGAGAGAGCCCATTAATGGGTCATATTCTCAATTGAGAGTTCATCTTAGTCTATCTTGAAGTTTATGAATTTTGTTTAGTTTGTAGAAGCTTTATTTAAATTTGGTTTCTATTAGCATACTAACATTGCTCATATACACCTCTTAGATTGATTATGCATTACATAGCTCTATCATAGCCACCATATCCACCATGAATGCTCTCTACCCTCTTAGCATTCATCTCCTCATGCATGGATAAAATCTTTAAGGTTTTCCTTCCTTAAATAAGCATAGGTAGAAATGGGATAGGTCAAAATTAATGGATGTGATTGATTAATATTACCACCTTAAACTTCTCTTAATTTGATTAGTTGCATGCATTGCATAGGGATTAAAAATATGAATCCATACTGATCTCTTATAATCGTAAATTCATGATTGTGTCACCCAAAAATGATCTACATGGGAGTTTGTTCCATAAAAAATAACTATGCCAAAAACTATTCACTTAGCATCCAAAGGCTCTAATGCTTAGCCTTCATTGTTCTCTTAATGCTATAACTTATCTTCTAAATAGCTCGACACTCACTGTTTACTCAGCACCTGAATCACTCAGCATTTATAGAATTCTCAGAACTAGAGTGACTCAACACATACTATTTGTATTACACATACTAGTCATATTCTCTTGGCATGTATTGTTTGGCAACTTATGCTTGGCATGCTTTGATCACTTTGCTCACACTGAATTCTCAACTCACTCTAATCACTTGGCATGCACTATGCACTTAGTTTACACTATAATTTTTCTAGATAATGACTAAGTGTTTTGTCACTATTTTTTCAAAACCAAAATGAGATCAACAATCTCCCCCTTTCATACGAGTGGCAAAAACACTTTGTCATGGCATATACATTTTTAGTTTATGCATGAGTTCAACAATGTATCTTCATAACTTGAATTCCATAGAAAACTTTCAAAATCTTAAAACTTGCAAAATTGATGTCTCTTCCATACCTTATTACTCCCCCTAAGTAAATGCTTCATTTATGTTTCTACTTCTATTACTCCTACTGAGTAGATATCTTCCTTGATAAACATTTTCATCCAAAATTTTATAATTCCCCTTTTTTGACATTTATATCATTTGGGTTGTGCACTAACAATGTATTTTCCCAAAAATGGCTTGTGAAGCTCCATTATTATCTTCAATTCTATATTTGAATTGTTTCTAGTTGCCTCTAGGGATTGATATTGAATGTCTAGCTAGGCAACAAGGTCAACTAAGTTGTCATGGGTAGAAAGATAGGAATCTTTCTTAATCAAAGTTTTTGCATAGGCTAGTTCCTTATGTAAGACTTCCATGTGAGGTGTCAACATGGATTGGATACCAATCAAGGTAGATCTAATATTTTCATCATGTGCTTGCAGCTCACCCAGCCTACCTTGAGTCAACAATAACCTCTAAAAATGTAACTATTGCCTAGAGATTGGTTTAGTTTAGTACTTGTTAGTTGCAAATCTCCCTATAGCTGGTCAGTATCTTATTGTACCTCCTTAGTAAATATTTCAAGATTACATAGCTTAGTGTTAGAGAGAAAATTTTCTCTAAGACCACCTTCATACTTTCCATTTTGTTTGCTAGATTAACTTGTCGTAATGTAATAGCACTAGATATCTTCTGCAAAACCTTGGTATGAAACTTCCTTTGAAACCATTCTAATAGCTTGACATTAGTGTCTAGGTCTTCATCCTTTATATTATCCAAAACAGTGACAAGTTTTTTAATTATAGGCCTATCTACATTTATTTCTAGGAGGCTAAAAGAATCAATGAATATGTCTTTGATTTCATGCAAGACTTTTTTTTGCTTATGCTCCCTCCTTAATATTTCTTTCCTATTATTCCTTTGTAGAGCTTCCTAAAGAATGCTCATTTCTTCATTAGTGATTATATTTAAAAAATACTTTAGTATCCCAAATTTCATCTAAACTGATGTCATGAAATGATGTAGCATCAACATTCATGGGTGTGCTATAACTCAACCTTGATATTTGTAAAGTGGTATCATGAGTACTCAGCCTTTGAAGGGCTTGACTTCAGATAAGAGATATAAAAACTGGCGAAGTGACCAGTGCATGTATGACACATTTCTCCCTAGGTGCAATAGTCAGCTTGACCTCTTCATGCTTATCTCCTTCCTTTGAAACTTCAACCTAGGGTGGTGGAGTAGGTACAAGACTTTCTTCCTTACCTATGTGGACTTCTATTCCATCTTTGTAAACAATTACTTAAGATGGTAAACCTAAACTATTTAGGCTTGGCACTAATATATTTGTAGGTTTTGCTTTTGCTTCTTTCATCTAAATGACAACTATTGACATTGAAGATGGTGTCTCAATTGTAACATCCTTCTATGAAATGTTTACACTTTGATCTATATGAAGATCTTATGATTACTTTACCTTTACCTCTTTAGTTTGTGGGGGCACATTTAATGTGTCTTGTTACTTCTCCCCTGCAGTCAATGCAAATTCTACCTTTTGAATCTCATCCACTCTCACCAATTTTGGATTATTGCATAGCATTGTTGCATTGGTAGAGTCCTATAGAATTTTCTTCAAATCATCCTTAGTCAAAGAATTTACATTCTATGATGTATTATTAGGAACATCCTTGATAATAATTGAGTCCTATTGACTCTCTTGGTATGTATGTGGAGGACCAACACGTGGCACTTGTACATGTTGTACATCTTGCTTCTCTTCTTTAGTTGTTTCCTCCTCTATTGTTACTTCCATTCTCTCCACAATATCTTCTTTGATTGGTTCTCATTTGTAGTAGTTTCAACTTCTTTCTCACCATTCTCAATAATTTCTTTTAATGTATAAATAGATTTCCAAATTGATGTACTTTTAGTTACCACATCTTCTATGTTCTTCTTCAAAATATGAAATGCTCTATATTTGGGAGAAAATTTCCCCTTGTGCTTCTCCATTTCCTTAGCAATCATTTTCTTATCCAATTTAGGCATCACTTGGTTGAATGTAGTTTCCCAAATTCATCTTTCAATAGTTAAACTGAATTACCATTTTTGCTCAATTCCTTCATATAAACTCTTGGGTAATGAGTTGGCAATGTCTAGAGAAGTAGTCTTAAAAGTTACCATCATGTCATATATGGCCTCCTCTATATTATCTTTATCTATGTTTCCTAACTTATCAAAATCAACATGTGTGAAACCTGACAAATTGACATTGGTTTTAATGTTTTCACACAAGTTATCCATGTTAGAAGAGGGATTGTGGCTTACCACCTTGAATTGACTCAAGTCATCAGACTCTGTCTTCTCCTCATTTGGCTCTTCCTATTGCTTTTACTTCTTCCTCAATCTCTTGTAGGTCTTCTTATCATGCTGGCTTCACTCTACTATGAATTTTTTTCTTTTTCCTATAGGCTTTGCAACTTTTGTAACCTATGCAGTGGTTGCGCTAGTGCTTGACCTAGTTAAAGGTACAACACAATTTTTTTGTCTTTGCTTCACAATCTTCTTAGGTTTCTCCACTACCTATTTTTTCTTTCCTCTTCTTATTAATTTCCTTAGGTTCTTCCTTGGCTTTTTCTTCCTCAAAACCTTTATCATCATCACCTTGATCTTCTTCTAGGCCTTGTGTTAGTTCTAGTGGTGCTTGGCCTTTTTCTTGTTCTTCATCTCCTTCTTCTTCTTCACCTTCACCAAATCTCTCTTTGAGATTCTTCACTTAATTGTTCTTTTTCCTAATCACTAAGGTAGTCTACAAGTTTATTGTTATCCTAGACTTAGCCTCATCATAGTTTCCAAAGGATTTTGTATCCTTGTCAATTTCTTCTACTAATAAAGTTGTTATTTCTGCTAAGGTTTCCATGTTGATCTCATATGGAAAGGGTTTTAACCATCTAACCCTAGGTATTGCTACTTGCACATATTTTTAGTCTTCATCAACTAGGAAACACACATCATTGTAATGTTATTCCACTAATGATACATGAATCCTCATTTTCTATTTCATAGATTTCCTAAAATCCTCAAAGTAACTAGTCATAACTAACTCAAAATTATCTCCAAGATTCTTAATGAACTCTATTATCTAGTGTGTGATACATCTATTTTTCTTCCATGCCACTTTACCAAATGTGGGGAATTTGTTTTGCATATAGAAAAATATGCAAACAATCAAAGAACCAAACTTACATGATGCACTTTTGGCATTCCTTATGGCTTCAAAGTTTTCTGATAGATGTTGTAGTTGCAACTTGGAAAGGTCATAGGAATGGTCTCTCTTTACAATTCTATAACCTAAATCCATTGCCATAAAGGAAACATTATTCAATCAACTTGACTAAAATAAGTTGTGAGCTATCACTCTAACTATAAAGGAAACTAAGAGATATGATTTTTTTTTAATTAACATCCCTCTCTTCTCCCACATGACACCTGTGTTCTTCTCAATAACCTCCTTTGCATCACTCTACATCCTCTTAGGTCTATCTAGGGTAGGGTACCTTGATACTCTATTTAAAACCCTCTTTATGGTTTTGATTGGTCCATTATCTAACCAAATTTGATTGTCATGTATCCAACTTAGTGCAATTTTGATCCATTATATTTTAAAGAATTGAAAAAATTCTAGGGCATGAGTCAACCCTTTCTACTCTAAAGTCTTTTTTTCCTCCTTTAGAACACCATTCTCACACAAGTTGTTGTAGATGTCTCTTATTCCCATTTCTCCTACTTCTCCTACCATGCAAGTATAATGACATCTTACATCCTAAATCATTAAAACCTTTGGTAGTATCATAGATAATGCAACAGATAGATCTCCCTTATATGCAATTTTAGGAATAACATGAAATGGGGGCTGTCTTACATCACTGCTAATTAATTGAACATTAAAAACCTCTTTTCCCTCTTTGCTAACTATTGATGAAGAACTAGCTACCATTTTTGACTTCCTAGGGTTTGCAAAAACCAAAAAACGTAACTCAACACAATCTAAATACCTCTCAAATCTAATGAATGATGTCAAGTAGCAACTAAATCTAGTTTGACAAAACTTGAATCTCCTTTTTCAATTTTTTTTTGTGCTCTCTATGCTCTTCAAACTTTGGTAAGTGCAAGTGAGTCAAAAATTGACTATATAACCCTTCAAATTTGACATTATTTGTTTAGTGCTTACACAACTATATGCTTAGCTATCATAGGACTTCAACATGCTCAGCTAACATAGTGAGCTTGGCACTCAGCACCATGTTTCCATAACTTGACAACAACTAGAGTTCTAATTACTTCATTGTATCTTAGTTCATGTGTATATAATCTTTTCAGATCTTAGATATTTAGAACTAATGCATAACATAGCTTTTCAAATATCAGTTACACACATACCTATGATTGCTTAGTTTGGTTGATGTGATCACCTAATCCATTGGATGAAGTGACCTCATCTGCACTTGATGTACTACAATCTTCCTTCTTTTTCCATGCCTTTCTCATCTATATCTTCACCTTTTCAGCATCAACCTTTCCTTTGCCTCTATTGAATTCATTGCTCAGTGCAGGTGACTAAGTTGGATAGTTTCTACTAACATGAATGGTCTTAAGACAACTAAACATATGATCACATCCAACCATCTATTGTCATTACCTCTAAAAAAATTCCTTATGCAATTTTTAGGAATGTGATCATACTCTTGGAAATAGTGACAACTATACCTTGTGTTGTAATCTTGATCATATGAATTTCCATTGTGATTTACCTTTTTTTTCTTTTTTGATGTCCACTTGGATTTGGATTCGCATTCATATGCCTTGTGTCCATACTTCTCATAGTTGTAACAATAGCCTTCAAATTTTTGAGTGTTGGTGGTCTTGATCCTACATTCATGTGCTTGATGTCCTTACTTCTTGCATTTGTGATATTGCCCCTTAAATTTTTTCTTAGGGTTTTTCTTTCCATTGTTTCTCCTATAAACATTTCTTGTGTGACCTAATTTTCCATAGTTATGACAAGTGGGCTTGATTTTCTTTCCCTTATTGTTCATTTTTTCACCACTTTTAGATGATTCTCCTTTTTCAATTGTGGAATAGCCTAAGCCAATAGTTTCATTACTTGATCTTGCTGATTCCATTATTTTTTTAAAGTACTTGATTGCTTTACTAGGATTGTTACTAATTTTTTTAACAATATTCAATTCATTTTTTAGTGTGGTATTCTATATTTCCAAGGTTGTAATCTCAATGTATTTCCTATTTAGTTCTTGATTTGCAATCATCAATTGATTCATTGTATCCAATTGCATGTTTGCAAGTTTTTTAGCTAGAATTCTTTTATCTTTTTCAATCAGGGCTCTATCTTCTTCATATTTCTTTTTTAGTTCAATTATCTCACACAATAGTATTTATTATGCTTCTTGTTCCCTTTTGATATTTCTAGCTTCTTCATTTAGGGCACCATTATTTTCTATTAGATTTGCAATTGCTGCATCAAAATCTCCTGATTGTCCATCTTCAAATAGTCTAGTAGTGTCTACTTCTATAAATTGAGTGTTATATTTTTGAGTGGTTATCTCTTTCCTTCTCTTTACTGAATGCTTCAATTCATCTCTTGCTTCATTGAGTGTATGAAGGGCAAGCTATATTTCAATCTTCTAGTTCTCAATAGTCTTTCCCAATTTGTAAATGTCCATCTTCAAGATCTTACCTCCAAAGATATCAAACTTTCCTTCAAGGAAACAAAGCTCTGATACCAATTGTTGGAAATAACAATGGGAAAGTAAGTTTTGAGAGGTGGAGGGGAATCAGTACTTAAAACTATTTCCTCTTAAAACATATCACCATCATCCATCTCATAACTTAATAGATAAATTGAAATGACTTAACCATTTGTCACATCCATAACATAAAGTAAATAACACATAACACAATAAATTGGTTACCCAAGAACCCTCCAATGAGAAGGTAAAATTGGGGTGGGGATAACACCCAAGAAAATCTTCACTAGTGTAGTTGTGAAGTGTAGCCAATTGTGGCTGAAAAGTGTTTGATCATAAACTATGATCTACCCTATAAGGGGTCTTCCTTGTCAAAGGCTTACAAAGACTATTAGGTCTCTTCCTGCTAAAGGATTTTAAATTGACAATTAAGTAAGCACTCAGTTTATAGATTTAAAACAACCTATTAGGATTACTCTTTTAATAGATTTACTCTATTTCACCTATTAGAATGATTCAACACCTAATCCTTTGGCTAGCACTTCATTTCTTTTCCTTAACCTTTCACTTATTGTCTCTATTCCTCTTAGACTGATTCTACATTACATAACTCTATAATAACCACCATAGTCACCATGAATGCCCTCTAACCTCTTAGAATTCATCTCCTCATGCATGGATAGACTCTTTAGGGTTTTCCTTCCTTACATAAACACACATGGATATGGGCTAGGTCAAAATCAATGGTTGTGATTGATTTATATTGCCACCTTAAACTTCCCTTAATCTGATTGGTTGCATGCATTTCATAAGGATTTGAAATATGACTCCATACTTATCTTTTGTAATTGTAAATTCATAATTATGCTGGTCAAAAATGATCTACATAGGATTTTGTGCCATAACAAAGAACTATGCCAAAAATTGTTCACTCGACATCTAAAAGCTCTGATGCTCAGCCTTTACTGTACTCTTAATGTTGTAACTCAACTTTTGAATAGCTCAACACTCACTATTTACTTGGCACCTAAATCACTCAACATGTATAGACTACTCAACACTACAATGACTCGATAGGTACTATTTTCTCAACACATACTAGTGCTCAACACTAATTAGTCATATTTTCTCGACATGTATTGTCTAGAAACTTATACTTGAAATGCTTTAATCACTTGGCTTGCACTAATTTTTGGGCTCACTCTAATCACTAGGCATGCACTATGCACTCGACTTGCACTATAATTTTTCTAGTTAATGACTAAGTATTTTGTCACTAACTTGTTAAAAATAAAATGAGATCAATAGTTTTTAACTTGTTGAATGAAGTAGTTAGTAAGGATTTGAAAATAATCAATAGAATAATGGGGTAAAGAGATATATAATTACAAGTATTTGTACCTAAAGGAGAGTGGGAACAAATTATCCATGCTATTGTTTCCATGAGAAAAATTACTACATATATTTTGAAGAATGCCAACATGAATCATATGATCATCCTTACCATTACAAGTCTTAAGAAAAGGTATTTTTTTGTGTTGTATGATTAAAAAATGAAGGATTTTTAAGGAAAAGGAATTATAAATGTCACATGTGAGAATCTTGTACTTAGATTGAGTGAAATGATCCACTTGTTATTGCAAAGTGGTGATGGTTTGAACCAAACAACAAGAATTATGGGATTAGAAGATGTAATAGTGTGGATATACACATTACATGTGTTGAAAATTTGTTGTAGGAAGTAGATGGAATATGAAAATATGTTGGTGGAGAATTGGAAATTGTGGGAAAAGAACTGGAATCTATAAAAGGGAATACATTATAGAAAGGCAATGAAGAAGAAGTAATACTCATGTGAAGTGTGGGGTTAGGAAGTCCAACATTTAGAGGATTAGATACTTGTGTATAAGTCATTATAATGGGACATGCTTAAGTGGGAATGTAAGTTAAAATAGGAATAGAAGGTTCAATGGTTGTGAGAGAAGGAGTGTACACTAAATCTTGAGCATATTCTACCAAAGGCTTAGCATGAGTAGTAATAATGTGAGAAATACCACATAAAATGGAAATTTTGTTATCATCAAATTATTAATAAACTTATTAATAGCCACAATAGTGACAACACTATTAGCATTTGATCATCTTGTACAAATAATTTTATAACTTATCAAATTCATGAGAGAGGTTATCAACCTAGGAAGAAGGAACTCTTGAGGCTTAACCTTCATCATGGGAGGAGTAGGAAGAGTTATTCTCTAGAATAAAATTGATATTCTTAGAAAAAGGGTCCTAGGAAGGAAAGAGTAATCACAATCAAAAGAGTCCATTAGTGTACAAATTATCCTAATAGAAATTCTATAGATTGGACTTAATGTAATAAATCTCATAACATCAAAAATAAGGCTCTTATGAGACCTAATCACAAAAAATATATAATGAATATTAATGTAAAAAGGAGAAAAAAAATATAGAGGGATACAACTTCACAAAATAGCCAAATATCTCCAAAAATCACACAAAGAAGTAGTCTAACTCCAAATCAAGAAGTAGAGATATGTGAGGTTCACTAAAAGAAGATAAACACCCAATAAAAATAAATAATCTAATCTAATAATAAAGGGTCATAGGTATAGTCACCAAAATGTTTAGTGGCTAAAATTAATGGATGGGGAAAATTAATCTAATATTATAAATTATGTGATATAGATTCATTGATCAACCATTTATTACACAAACCATTCAATATAAGAGAAAGAGAGGCTTTCAAACATGACTCTCAATATAATGGAAGTTAGATTAGAAAAAATAAACTAGGATAAAGGTCCAACACCAATACTAAATGCAAATTAAATCAAGGAAGTACACAACAAAGTCCTCTTTTGCGTAGTATTAATTATCTTCAAGATGTGCAAGGTAATGTGAAGATGAACTAATTAATTTAATAACATGAGTAACAAAGGTCTAACCCATAAATGTATGCATTAAGCCCAACTCAAATATGGAAATAGGCCTATTCTAAGATACAAAAGAATATATAAATAAATAAAATTTAAATATACAAGAAATCATAACTTTATGCTCCAAAAATTGTGGATCTAAAATTGTAACTATAATTTTGGTCATGGGTCTACAAATTAGTATAAAAAATCAAGAAAACCATTTTTTTACACATCTAGATCATCCTAAAGAAGAGTGTATGAATTATTTAAGCTAGTGGACATGTCCTTGGGGAACTATAGAAACATAGACCTAGGCTTTCTAAAAAGGTATCAGGAAGTATTTTTTGAGTATATTATCACAATTTTGATATCATGCTCCTAGACAAAAGAAAATATGTTTTTGTTTGTTGGGGGAGGGATTATGATGTAGGAGAATCCTAGGTGTAAGAGAAATCTTGCATCACATAAACATATTTTATTTCATTTGTTTGAATAAAGGTTGCCTTAATGCAAAGTTGTTGTCTGTGGAAACTTGCTACTTAGTAAGTTAGTCATATGAACTCAAAATGTCCTAATTTCAAAGGTGGATATTTATCTTGGATATATCATCCTACTAGTTGAGGCTTAGTGCCATTTCATGTGTATTCATAGACTTATTGTGGATTTTTGGTTTGAAATTTTAGTATATAAACTTTAGGCTCACTATTGGAGGCCTTAAAATGATCAAATGAGGCCTGAAAACTCAATAGATGGGCACTTGCACAAATTTGAGCTTGTAGATCAGGAGCAGAGGTTTCTAGAAAGTGGTTATAAAAATCAATTAGAGAAATGGGTTGAGATTTATGGTCTTCCCAAGTTGGGCCAATGAAAATGTCTAAAATAAATGTCAAAGGTGTATTGACTTTATATGTATTGTTAGGGTCTTTTGGCCCTAGGTATTAAGTTTGAATGTCTAGAACCTTCCCAAGTGGCATAAAATGTATTATTTAAGAAATGCCCAAACATTGTCTAGGACAACTCTAGGTGATAGTATACACCTTTGTCTTGTAGTTTATTGTAATGAAGGTGCCCATGTGGGACGTTAGCATATTGTAATTCTGAATTCTATAATTTTTTATTTGCGGTGATAATAAGAATCCCATATTTTATTCTTGCAAATTGCTATTTTTTCTTTGTTTCTATTATGTGTTTATAGTATTAAGGGGAGAAAAATTCATCAAGTAGTATCAGAGTTAGAGTTCCTAAATGTGTAAATAGATCACCAATTGTGAGGTAGTTCACGCTAGGATTGTAGTTTGGGATGTGTGCATAGATAGATCATTGATTGTGAGGAAGTTTGTACTAGGGTTTTAGAAAAGGTGCAAAAATACCTCCATGAAGAGAGTGTGGTGGAAGAGTTGAAGGTATTACACTTGAGGATTTTAGAACCTTCTAGAGGAAAATGAAAGCATTACAAGAACAAATGTGTAGAGGAATGAATCTTTCCATAAGAGGTGATGAAAGAGAGGATGAAAGAGAAGAAGAAGGAAACATAGACCAAGCTGTAGAAGAGGAAGTTATTAACCCAGAGGAGGTGAAGATTTTTTTGGCCATTTCCAATATTGAAAAAAGACCTAAGTTTGATGTTCCCACATTTTTGGGAAATCTCAAGAAAGAGGAATTGATTGACTAGATCAATGAATTGGAAGAGTACTTTGAATATGAAGATATTGAAGATCCAGATAGGATCAAGTTTGTGAAGTCCAAACTGAAGGGTCATGCAAAGATCTAGTGACAAGATATTCTATTGGATTGAAATAAAAGAGGAAAGAAAAAAATCACCAGATGGGATGAGATGGTATAAAATGAAGTGACAGTTAATTCCCATGTATTATGAGCTTGATCTATTGAAGAAAATGCAAGGGTTGAAGCAAGCAATAAAATATGTTCAAGAGTATACCAAAGAGCTCTACCGAGTTCTCATTAAAACTAGCCATGCAAAACTTGATAAGGAGAAAGTGGCCCATTATCTTAATGGGTTAAGGCCTAGAATTCAAGGGGAGATGAGTATTGTTTGAGTGACTAGTATTGAGGAGGCATACCCATTTTCCCTAAGAGTCAAGGAGAAGCTACACAAAAGTTTGATAATAAGAATAGTGGTAGAGGTCACAGTGAAAGATTTGGTGGATGATCTTATGGAGGCCAAAATGATGATTAGAAGATAAAGGATAAGGCTAGAAGTAGTAGTCAGAACTAAAAGAAAAATATTTCTAATCATTTCCATGACTAGAATAATAGAGATCAAATAGGAAGAGGAAGAGGGAGAGGATCTAGAAGATGAGATTTTCATGGAAAATGCTTCCACTGTGGAGAAGAAGGGCATATAATATTTGAATGTTCTTAGTGCCAAAGAAAGATAGATCAAAGAATAGAAGGATAGGCCAAGGTTGTACATGTTAATGAATATTCTAGATCATCACATTCTAAAGATTCTACAAGAGGAGAATTCCTAGCTAAAAGAAGAGTCCTCCTTAGTGGTGAGAATGAACTCAATTAAAAGGAGGACTTTGTTTTGTAGTAGGTTCAAATGTGAAGATAAGTGTCATGATTTGATCATTGATGGTGGAAGTACTAACAATTTGGGGTCAGCAATGATGTTCATAAAGTTGAAACTGAAGAGGTAGAAACACCCACGTCCATACCATATTGCTTGGGTGCAAGATGACCACAAAGCCATGGTCAATGAGCAATGCTTAGTGAAGTTCAAGATTGGAAGCTTCTAGGATGATGTACTTTGTGATATCATACCTATGGATATATCTCATATGTTTCTAGGTAGCCCATGGTAGTTTGATAGGAATGCTTTACACAATGGGCAAGAAAATACCTACACTCTAACTAAGGATGGAGTGAAACATAAGTTGAATCCATTTAAGGAGAAAGAAGAAAAGGTATGTAGTGCTTATAGAATATATTTCATTGATGGAAAGTAGTTTCTCCAAGGTATGAAGTGTGAGCATATGTGTTTTTCTATAATTCCAAAAGATGGTAAAGAAGAAGTAGAGGAAGTACTTGCAGAAGTTGGAAATATGTTGTAGAGTTTTCTAATATTGTTTTAGATAATGTACCTAATGGATTACCCCTAGTAAGGAAGAATAGTCACCAAATGGATTTGATTCTAGGAGCCAATTTTCTAAACAAGACAACACATAGAATGAAACTAGTAGAAAGTGAAGAGCTAAACATACAAGTTCATGAGTTGTTGTAGAAGGGGTTGATTCGAGAGAGTATGAGTCCATGTGTTGTACCAATAGTATTAGCACCAAAAGAGAATGGGGAATGGAGTATGTGCATATATTTTTGTGCTATTAACAAGATCACAATCAAGTATAGATTTCCATTACCAAGGATGGATGATATTATGGATTGTTTGAGTGGAGTTTTGTATTTCACAAAGATAGATCTAAAGAGTGGATACCATTAGATTCGCATTAGAGAAGGTGATGAATGGAAGAATTCTTTCAAGACAAGGGAAGGATTGTATGAGTGGTTAGTCATGCCTTTTGGACTAATGAATACACCAAGAACTTTCATTCGGCTCATGAATGCGGTACTGAAGGAGTTTCTAAGTAAGTTTTTCATTATTTACCTAGATGATATTTTGATCTTTAGTAAGATATTGGAGGAACATTTTGTGAATATCCAAAAGGTATTTGATAAGTTGAGGGAAGAAAAGTTATTGATAAACCTGAAGAAGTGCAGTTTTGTAAAGAAAGAGTTGGTGCATTTGGGATTTTTAGTCTTAGTAGAAGGTCTAAAAATGGACCTAGAGAAAGTGAAGGCTATACTTCAATTATTTAGAAATTGATAATACTTAGAGACTGGGGGGGAGGTGAATTGATATTCTACAAACTTTTTCTCACAACTAAATATTGTTAATTACTTTATAACTTGAATACAAAAGTAAACCAAAAATGTTGAATAGTAAACATAACCATACAAAAAGAGAACTCATAACATCATTATTTGTTAACTAGGGAAACCTAGTCAAGGGAAAATCCTAGTAAGGATGATACCCACAAGATGATCCACTAAACAAAAGAATCATGTTAAGGATGTTGACCTTGTTAGGAGTATATGAAGTACATATAGTGTCTTCAGTCCTTGTTAGAGGACTAGGCCATATTAAATGCCTCAAACTTGTTAAGAGTTTCTTCAACCCTTTTAGGGGTTGGTAGATCAAATACAATGTATGAAAGAAGAGCCCACTACTCTAAGATGCAATTATATAATTAATTTCCTTCAAAAGAATAGATATACATACAATAATTTCTTACTTTTGTATCTTTTAAATGCTTTGATTACACTTCAAATCTCACATCATATAAGATTTCACATCATATATACTATCTTCACAACAGTTTGCATTAACATACATTGTTTTCATAACTCATACTTATCATCCTCTTATTTGCACAAGAAAAGATCTTCATATATACCTTGATGATTATAAAACTATAATCTATTGGCCTTCATGCTCTCACAAGATTAACTAATTATAATTTAGGATGTTAGATAACCATGACTATGTAATTATTTTGTTACAAAAATAATTCCTTAAGTTGTACTTGACTCAAAATACTGATATGCCCTATTCTACTCTATCAAATACCCAAACTGGTATTTTAACTATAACTTATGTCATACAATTCATACAAGTCTTGTAACTGGAACACATAATCATGACACTATCATATAGCTATCCTCAACTACACATATGCTAATTCAAAGTTTTTCATCTATACATATCACATTTGTCTCTCTACTGTTGCAAACTATCTAACACTTAGACAATTTTCTAACTCAAAATGCATAAATGAAATGTTGAATACATGTTTCCATAAATGATAACTCTCTAGACATCTAACAAACCATATTTCTAATAATTTCCCCCTTTTTCTTTGATGGAAACATTTGGGAAAATTGGCTATGTCCCAAAATGATGTCATATAAAACAAAGAGTAAATAAAAAAGAAATGCCTTCAAAACATAACAATTTTATCCATGTCTTGATGGATCATTACATTCCTTATCGCTCCTTACATTGGTACATAAGTATACTCCCCCTTACATATACATATATACTTCTCCTTACTGCATATACAAACATATACAATTTTTCTTACATATACATCTCGCCCTTTGACATTCATGGTGAAGGTGTCAAAAACTATAGACAAAACTGTGTGCCTTTTTGCTGATCAACTTGTTATTATACAAAAATAATTTGTATAAACAAGTTTTAGTCACTCAATTTCTTTCCTCCAATTATTCTTAACTATGTCAAAGATATTAATGAGTGCACAAAGTTTATAGGATTCCACTTCAATTGTGCTCAAGTTAGTATAAGAAAATTTATCATAGGAGGCCTTAGCTACAATACACTTCTCCAATTGCCTCTACAAAATGCTGATTTTAGGTGACATAACTTCTCTAAGAGTAGAGAACCTACTGATTACATTTTCCTTATCAGTCTCTATGCCTCTAATTGTATTGTGAATTTTCTCCACCTCAGTTCCAAAATCTTCAATGTCGACCTTTGGTAGATGCAATCTATTAATGAGTTAAAGTAGTTTACTCATTTGATCCTTTATCTAATTCTAAAAATTTGATAGGTAATTGTATGACAGTGTGCACTATCTATCCAACTTCTTACCTTCATCAATATACTTTCTCAATTCCTTAATGCATATATCCAATGACGTTATGTCATTTCTCACATTTGTACATACTTTATCAAATAGTAATGCATCATTCTTGCCTTTTTCTTGTGTTGAAGACATTTCTGAGAAGGTTATGAATTCTTCATTAAAAGACTTCACCTTTCTTTTGCCTTTGACTGCAAGTCTTGATTAGTAATACTTCTAGTAATTGTCTTCTACATTCTCTCCAAGACATTAGTTAATGTCTTCTCCAAAGAATTAACCAATTTATTCTTTTGGAAAAATTCTCACAAAGGTCTCATCAGTCCTTTTTAATCATCATCATTATTTGATAATACTGCCATTGGTGCTAGTACTAGATTTGTTGTAGGAATAAATGTAACTTCTTTTAGTTATGTTCTCTTCTTCTCTTCCTTAGCCTTCTTCCTCTCTTCTTCTATTCCTTCTTTCTTAGCTTCTTTTTGTTTCTCCTCTTCTTTCTTTGATTCTTCTTCTTCTTTCTTCCTTTCCTCTTCTGTTCTTCTCTCTATTTCTTGTTTGCATCTTTTCTTTCTTCTTCTCTTTTCATTTCCTATTCTTTCTTCCTTTCTTCTTCTTCCTTATTCTCTTCTTTTCTCTTTGTCTCTACTTTCCTCTTCTCTTCTTCTACCTATTTCTTCCTTTCCTCTTCTCCATCTTCTTCATCAGAGGTGGTATAGGTAGTAATATTATCAATAATTGATGTTCCATAAGTTGTAGAAGGGTTCTCTTTTATATCTACTATTATATGTGTACTATCCACTTGCATGGATTCAATACCCATAACTATGTGAGGTGGTGATGGTCCTTGTTGTGTCTCTTTAGCTTCTTCTTCATAACTAGTGGGAATACTAGCTTTCACATAGACTAGACTATCTAATTGTGGTTGCACACACTACTTAGGCATAGAAGTCATATATTATACTATGGCTTCTTATATTTCCTTCTTAACCTCCTCATAATTGTCTCTCATTAGAATAAATTCTCTTCTTTTGTTCCTCAAAAAAGGTTCAATACCTTTCAAAATTCTATCTAAGTCTTGCTTGGTTTTCACTTCACACAATTTGTTAATCATGTTCTCTATTAACATTTTGTCTTCTTCTACCACTCTTTCCTTCTTTTTTAGTAACCTACTATATAGGTCTTCTGGGACCTTGTTTTAAATTCTATCAAACCTCTTGTTCCTCAAGATCATATTCCTTACTAAGGAATTCTCTAGTTTCCTCATATCCATATTGTTATACAAGCTATAATACTTATTTAATTGTACAAAATTTTCATCATTAAGTATCTGCACGTTTACATTCTTTACATTTTTTTTCCATGTCTTCTTGCCTACTGGTGTTCTTCCTCATTGTGCTACTTTCCCAACTAGTCTCTTCTTAGTTTCATCCTCTGATTCCTTTGAATTAATGATTTGTAATGTTTTTCTCCTTTTCTTGGGTCCACTAGTAGTTTTCTTGACCCTTTTCTTGGTAGATGGTGTAGATTCTTGTTTTACATTCACCAATCTCTCAAACTTTCTTTGTGTAATAGGTGTGATATCCTATGATTTCTTTTTTGGTAGCTATACTATAACCAATTTCTCTTTCACAACTACTACATAGAGTGCTTAAGCACTAGGTTTTATAAGTTTAGCACCTTTAGATGATGCTGCAACAATAATTGGTGTTGTTGCTATCACCTCAATCTATCAATTGGCTTTTATTTCTAGTGTAATACCTTTGATCTCATTAAAATCCTATTGAGTCATTCCTAATTCCTTGAGGATGTAATCCATCATCTTCTCCACATTTTTCTTAATTTCCTTACTATGAAGGTATGAATCTACTTCCCTTACCTTTTATTCATATGTACCAAATATAGGGCATTTAGTATCCTTTTCTGACTAGAGTATGATCTATGCATACCCTTCTATGAGTTTTGCACTCATTTCATATCCCATGGGCTTAATGAATTTCACTCTAGGTTCAACTTCTTCCACATAGGTATTCTCAATTTCCACCATGAAACATAATTCATTTTCATAATTCTCATTAAAATCCTATTGAGTCATTCCTAATTCTGTCAATGTCACTATCTCTAGTATTCTCCAATTTGGCCCTATAACATTATGTTACAATCTTCATAGAACATTCTTCACCTTACCAACTAGTCATTCTAGGGATCTTTGTGGTTACATAGAAGAATAGATGTGTCAACAAAGACTCAAATCTAAAAATTGCATTCTTGGACTTCTTTAGCTTTGCAATGTTGTCTAATAATTGAGTACTGACTATTTCACATAATTTTACTTTTCTTCTCACAATTGTCATTACATAGGTTGTATCTATAAATCTAGTTGGTACTAAGTTAACCCTTGAACTATGGTTAAACTTGTATCCTAAAATTATCCTTAACGTAGACACCTAAATTTGATTACACTATTTTAGTAATCCTATTTAGTTATCTAAAAAGGCATTATTAATTAAATTTCTATTTAATTAATCCTTTGTCATCCCCTAGTTGATTAATTTAATTAATCATCTATAGTCCTAATTGATAAATCAAATAATCTATTATTTATCAATTAAATCCTATTCTTCTATCTAATTCCAAAAATCCCCATTTATTAAAATAAATCTATTTGATAAACAAAATCCTCAAATTCAGAAACCCCTAACCTATCTCTAATCCTCCATTTAGCCTAATCCACCCCATCCACCCATACTAACCAAGCTTAGCCACTAACTCACCCACCCTCATTAATGCCATCCACTTGCACATCTCTAACATTCCTAATCTAATCCTAAACCCAAGCCTAATCCACCCCCTAATGTTGTCACATTCCTTAAACAAGTTTAAGACTTTCCTAATCCAAACCAAAGTCTCCCCTCAAAAAACCCAACCACTAAGTCATGAGTGCTCTTACAAAACATAAAAGACTCTTACAAGCCCACTCATGACTCTTACACCCATCTTCCACACTCTTCCCTCTTCCACACTCATTCCTCTTACATCCCTCTTACATACTCAACCCCACTCATCATGCCTTTAACCAACCCTTTATCCTACCCTCTCACACTCATCCTCCTTGTGACAAGTGTCACCTTCCCATTAGTGCTAAACAAGCACAATCCATGTGCTCTCCTTTGAGTGCATCCTAGCCCTCCTTAAGCCTTCATCCATCCTTGCATCTAAGCCCTCCATCCCTCTACCCCTTAGCCTATAAATTGAATCCCATCCCAAGCCATTTCATCAACAATCTTTGAGCTAAAGTTACCATGCTATTTTGAGAACCAAAGCCATCAATCTTACCCTTATAATGCCAAATTGAGAGCTCACAAAGCTACCAATTTTCCATTACCCATCTCCATTAAAGCAAGCTTTTGAGCATCTTGAGCATACATCCACAGCAAAAGGACACATCTACAGAATCAAGAAAGCATGGAGTGTTTTATCTTGTGAGGTTTGCACTTCTTGTTTGCTTTCTTTGTCTAAGCATATATGTGAAGTTAGTTTTTGGTTTGTGAATGTTTACTTTATTTGTTAATGTTCTTTGCATACTAAATCTTGTTCTACATTTTGGCACGCCCGGTGGGACTCCACTATGGGTCATTTAATCATCTATTTTCATCTATATGTCATTTTTCTAACCATCTAATGTTTGTTGTTGTTTGAGTGTGTTGTGAGGGTGTTTTGCTTGTTTTTGCAGGTTAAAGAATGCACTTAGGAAGAAGAAATACCATCTAAAAAAAAATTTGTGTTTTTCAACTTTTTTCGTGCAGTTTTGGCGTCTGTAACCTGTTCTGTCTACGAAAATCCGCTTCTGCGCAAATCGACGTCTGCAAAAATCCCCATTTGCGCAAATTGACGTCTGCGAAAATCCGCATCTACGCAAATCGACATCTCCGCCACTGCCAATCCAAATCGTCATCTGCAAAAATCTGCATCTACACAAATCGACATCTCTGCTTGTCACCTGTTTTCTGTGCCACAAAATCTATTCTGTCGTCTTCGAATACTAGCGTATCTTTATTTCTGCACTTTGTAGCTTTAAAAAAAAAAAAGAGTATAAATCAAAATTTGACTTTTAGTGGTTCCGTAGGATTTAGACCATTTTAAGCATTTTTACGCGTAGAAAAAATAGCAAAAAAAGTTTTAAAAAAATTTCCCATAGTTAAGCTCTCGTTTTTGAAGATTTTGGCTAACTAACTAAATTGCTTTTTTTTTTTATCTCATTGCAGGTTGGAGCACATATGGAACCACTAACCATGTTTCTTGCAGGTTTTCATGTTGCTAAAAAATGAACTTGAATGGTTAAACACATTTTCCATTGAATGAATGTTGCTCAAAACACACTCTTGAATGCCATGGATTAAAATCAACTTTCTTTGGAATGCATGCTTAAAACAACAAATCCAATCTTGAATGCCAAGGATCAATTAACCATTGCAATATCAAACACTTCATTTGGAGCTTCTAAAATTGAACAAAACAAATCTCTTTTCCACATGCAATCTAGGTAAAGTTTGATTTTTGGACATTTAAGAAACTTTGTTAAGTTAAAATACAAATTTACAAAAATCAATTTGAGTAGTTCCTTGGACTCACCTCTTTTCTAATCACCCATCAAATATTAACCATTGGTTGCAATCTCAGTGCCATTTATGGGGATGGGTCTACTTGAAAAAGGTGTTAAATGTTCCACAATCTAACTCACTCACTTGGTCTTTGAACGTTTGCTTTAACTTTATCAAAATTCTTAAATGGCCAAAACTCTAGATTAAATCGATCAAACTTCAAGTTTGAGAACTAAAATTGAACAACTGACGTGGAGAGCCTCCGGGTGTGTGCTTGAAATCGAATCTCACACACTTTTGTTTTGGGCTTAAAACAAACTCACACTCAATCTTGAATGCCTTAAAGAAAATTAATCGATACTTGACGTAGAGGGCCTTCGGGTGCGCGAGTTTGCTTTTGTTGACCCTAACTCTTCTTATTGTTTGCATTCTTCGATCGATTTACTTTTGTTGGCACTTCAAGTTAGAATTGAACATTGTCTCTTAAACATGAGTGCTTGCAAAGTCTAGATTAGCACACATAAGAGTCAGTTGGTAAAAGAACAAGCGTGTTTTTTAGCCCAAGGTCATCCAAATCTTCTCTCCCCTTGTCGTCTTTCGAGGCCATCTTGGGTGCATAAGATTAGGATCCAAAACCTTGTTTCTTTTTAGGAGGCCTGCTTGGGGATTTCATCACCCCTTGGATGACCTCAACTCCAGCGTTCCGGCAGAGTATAAGAATCGGGAGGTGAATCGAAAGACACCTCTCTTGGGATCAAGATTTTGTCATTCGGGCTAAGCCTCAAGGAACTTTATACCCTTGAGAAGTGAAAAAGGAGAAGTGGGTTACCACTCCTCTCGGCTGTGTGACATCCTTTTGGTCTCATCTACAGATTTGGGCCTCACATACCTTGCGTATATCGAGGACTCCCTAGCTAAACCAACTGTCAGCCTTGTAGAAAACCATCTAGGATGTTAATATGTTTGGAGTGACTGATCGAAACATTTGTAGAACATACACACTCCTCGGTGCAAGTATCACATTCTGAGAACCACAAACTTCTATCTGGGTGTTCCTATCTATTGCTTGTTTTTATTTATTGAATGAATGTTTGCCAAACTTGGTCAATCCTAGCTTAGGGCACACTTAGCGTCGTCACTGCCTATTTTGGAAGTTGAACAAGTTAAAGCAAAACAACTAAGATTTTTCCCAAAGCCAAGCAAATTCAGGAATTTATGTCGGAACAACCCAAACCCAAACAGAAGTTTCACAAGGTCAAACTCAAGCCATCTCTAGCATACCAAGAACTTTCAGCCAAGAGAAAAGAAATAACACCAAGCCCATGAATTTCAAAACTCCACAAAGCAGAGGACAAAGCTACCGATGAAGCACTTCAAGAGGCCTAGTTAGAGCGCACCATCAAATTTAGCCAACATCCAGGAGTTAATCTTGCTTATGCCTTACCAACTAGGCATGATTTCTATGATTAGACACCCTTGTTTCTCCACATCTTCTTGGATAAGCTTCACTTTAGAGTCATCTTTGTAGAAAAGCCAGCCATCTTAGGTTATCCCCTTAAGCATTATTAGCTCATCCATCTCATTTAGGATCATACCATCTAGCCAGCAATCGAAAATCTGCACATCTAAGCTTTCAAAATTGTTGTCACCTTGCTAAAAGTTTGCCATTCCTAAAATCTTCCAAATCCACCAATCTCACCAAGGTTATCCCTTTGACAGAGCTTTGTCTAGGGTAATCTAGCTTTGTCACTTGTTATCCCTCATCACCTTGAGCTAAAGGTTGGGATCTACAAGTGGTCAATCTCGTGTTCTTCCTAAAGGATCATCAGTCTATCCTTAAGTTGACACAATCACCACCAAGCTTGCACATAGGAAAGCAGACCTTTTGTGCTTTGACAACATATCTTTGAAGTTAGAATCCCCAACCCAATCCTCCTTAGGTTTTGTAATATAGCTTTTCCTCAACCTAGGAAATCATTTGCATAGAAAAGCCTTCCCCCTTTTGCATCCATCAACATTATTGCATCTCATCCCTAGGAGCATTTTTCATGCCACCTGTCACTTGCTTAGCCAAGAAGAAAGAAACAATGGAGCCCTATCATTTGGATCGAACAACCTCACCCCCCTTGAGCACTCAGCCATCCTTCAGCCCAGAGCAAGCTATGCCATCACCTACTAACATTGAAGCTTTCATGAACCAACCAGGAAATGCAGCATTGGTAAACGCCATTATAGACAAAAACAAAGAGACAATCATGGCTAATTTTTGAAGGGATGATGTAGGAACCTTTGACTTTGGAAGACCCCCTCCATTATCAGATCCATCTCACCCGTTGTTTGGGTAGCTGCCACCACCCATAGGCTCTTATGATCCAAATTATCCTCAATATATTCCAAAAGAAGAGCCTCCAGCCAATCCATATGACCCAATAGACCCAAACATACCATCATCCACCCAAGTTCAAATCTCCATGCCACAAGCCAACCCAGCCACCACCACTCCATCCTTGGTTCATACCTCTTCGCTCCAAACCCCCTTTGCTCAAAATACCTCACCGTTCACCCCCTTCACTATTGCTACTGCTCCCCAACCCAGCCTTCCAAATCCACCCATCTCCCAAATCAGTGCTAGCATCTTTGGCCAACCTCAGCAATATACAACAGGGATGCCACCCATGGGGCCAAGTAATCAGCCTTTCATCACCCCCAGCTTGTTCACCACAGTCCAAAGTACAATCCCATCATTTCCATTAAGTCTTGGGAGCTCAATACCACCAGCCACAAATCCACAAGCTACTACCTTCACTCCACAAAGCTATCAAAAACCCACAAGCTATTGCCAATCTTCTACCAAGCTCCCAAGTGACCTCGAATCCCACCACCACTCTACCAAGCTTCCAAATCCAACCACAAAGCTATCAAACCCCATCAGTTCCATTCCCAAGCTTTCAATTCCCACCATCTCCACCACCAACTAATCCATTACCTCCAATTACCAACTACTTTTCAATGCCACTTCTAGGAGGTAATCCACCACCCCAGCCAACCACCAATTATTTGCAGATACCATCCCAAATGGGGGCACAACCCACATATATTGGTCAAACCCCACAAGCCCTCTGATCCTTTCCCCAAGCCTCACAACCATCTTATACCTTACCTCCACAAAGAAATCCATTTATCCCACAACCAGCTTACGTTCCTCAATCCCAACCTCAAATCCCATATCAATAGCAAGCCTCGCAGTACATGCAGCAATATGCACCACCTCCCCCTCAACAACCCGTCATCCACCATGCAGCTGCCCAAACAATGTACAATCCCTATCAGCAAATCCCTCATAGCCATCCATATTCAGTGGCCCCATCCAGCACATACCTACCTCAAGGCACTCCTACATTGGGGGCACCCCAACCATCATCTATCAATTCAGAGTGGGAGCAAATGAAGACAGCTCTAAAAGCCATCCAAGAAGGGAATGATCCAAAGACATTCAAGTTTGAGAATGTGTGTCCTTACCCATTTGATAGAGCCATTACCACGACACCATTTCCCAAACACTTTGAGGTACCTAAATTTGACAAATTCAGAGGAAAAGGAGACCCTGTCACACATATCAAAGAATTTTACATGCATTGCCAGGACGTGGCATACAATGATGTCTTCCTCTTGCACCTTTTTCCTAAAAGCTTGGCTGGACCAGCTCTTGAATGGTTTTATAGAATCCCCTATGGCACAATTAAAAACTTTGCTGAATTATCTGAGGCATTTGTAGCCCAATATGCCCATCTTGTTGAAACAGAGCTATCAATAGTTGATCTTGTCCACACCAAGCAAAAAGGTGGAGAAAGCCTTGTCGAATACCTGCAAAGATGGCAAACCCTTACCACCCGCATATCCTGCACCTTGCCAGAATGCCATGTGGTGAAAATGTTTATTGATAATGCACATCCTAGCTTGGCTCACCACATGACCATGAACTATTTGCAGACCTATAAGGATATCAAAGAGAAAGGAATGATCCTTGAGCACGGACTCATCAAAGATGGTGTGGTAAAGATTTACAAAGAGGCCAACCAAAATCAATCACATTCCAATGACAAGTCTAGGTATTGGAACAAAAAAAAGCATGTTGCAACAGATGGGGTTACTGACACCAGACATGTGAATATCGTTGGTCCTTCTCAAAACAAGTCTAACCCACCATATCAAACAAACAACCAACAAGCTATCAATTACCAACAACGAAATAACCAAAGCTATCAAAACCACAATACAAGACCCAATTTTCAAGGGTCTAACAATCAAGCTAATGGCATCAATGTAGCTGCAGGGCAAAAGCCCAGATTCCAACCTGCACCTAGAAACTATACACCCCTTGGTGAGCCATTGGATGTTATTTTTGAGAAAATGGCTAAGGAAAACCTCATCAAATTTCCTCCTACCCATAAAATTGATCCAAGCCAATCCAAAGCTACATGGTACAAGGACAATGAGTATTGCAAGTTCCATAGGGTAAACAGTCGCACCACCCTCAGATGCATGAAACTGAAAGACTATGTGCAAGACCTCATTGATCGGAAGGAAATCACTGTTGGTGCCCAAACCTCTCCCAATGCAGGCTTACAGATTTATCAAAATGCTTTTCCTCCACACAACAACCAAAATCCTAGAAAAGCACCTATCCAAAACAACACCAACAACCGCCAGCCAAACCAACAGCATGGGAAGAACAATGACCAATCTTCATCCTATATAGACTATGGTAGCCTTATAGGTTGTATATTTGAGAAAGAGCCTTATGTCAATGTTATCAATATTCAAGGACCAAAAAATGAGTGTGTGGTCACCACTCGAAGAGCGCGATTTAACATCGCAGGCCCACCAGTTTCATCAACACCATCAGCTCCATCAAAAAGCTGGTACAATATCTTGGAACACCTTGGGAACATGCCAGCCCAAATATCCATTTTAGACCTTCTCTGCACTAGTCCTGTGTACAAAGACATCCTTGACAGTGCTCTCATAGAATCTCGTGTCCCTTCCGATATCAATGCTACTGATTTTTGTAATCTTGTTGGACACCTTTCATCCTCATGTGCCCTATCTTTTAAACCCACCGACATACCCGCGGTTGAGCCAGATCACACCCTTTCGCTTCGCATAGCCATCATGGTATCCAATTTTGCCGTGAAAAGAGTAATGATAGATAATGGATCAGCCTTGAACATTTGCACCCTAAAATTCTTAAAACAAGCTGGGTCTACTGAGGCAGATATGATCAGTGAGGTTATCACCATCAAAGCTTATGACAACTTGGAAAGGACCACAGAAGGGACTATTTTGCTACCAATCAAGGTTGGGCCAGTCATTCAAGTGATAGTTTTCCATGTTGTTGATCTAAACCTACCATTTAACATCCTCCTCAGTCGCCCATGGATTCATGCTATGAAGGCCATTCCATCCACCTACCATCAGTGCATCAAATTTTTGCATCAGGGCACTGAGGTAACCATCCATGCCGATCTAGAACCCTTTGCTTACTGCAATGCGGTTGAAGCTTCATATACAAACCATTTCCTTGGAATAGACATCGGCATAGCCATCGCCAACTCATCCCACACTTGTAATGATGCAGAAACCATCCTTGCCTCCACCCTATCTACTGTAAAGATCAACAACAAAGGTTGTGGAGAATATAGTCTGTCAGATGCATTTGCTGTTGGAGCAATCCCAGTTGATCCACATACCCATGAACGACTGACATATCACAAAGTTAGGGAGATTCCACCTCCTCGACCAGAAGAAAGGGGCATGCAATGTCCCATCGAAGCACATAATTGGGAGATAAAGTCAGGTCTTGGCTTTGGCATACCCACAACTGGGGGCACCAACGAGAACGGTCACACTTTTTTGAACATCCACTGTGACCTTGTCAAAATCAAAGACATTCTTGAGGAAGTTGAAAAGAGAGCCTACGACGATATCCTAGACCAAATCTTCCTAGGAGACTCTATTCTCCGAGAACTATCCATCCATCTCATTGACCTACCACTCGCTCATCTACAACTCATAGATTGGGACCAACCAAGTGTCATACATATTGATGAGTTTACATCAGAAGAAGTGCTTCTAAGATTCATGGGAGCCAAAACTCCTCATAAGAAGACAAAGTCAGATTCTGCCTACATCTACAAGCTAGATCCCAAGGGGTATTTTAGAGAAAATCCCCAACCCATTTTCAATACACCCAAAACTGAAACTAAGGTAAATCTGGGACTAGCTAAGGTAGCGAAGAGAACCCCTCAGCAAGAAAATCCAAAGCCACAAGCAGAACATGAGGATTTAGTATTGCCTCCTCAAGATGATCGACCAGAGGTGTCTTCTATTCTAATAGAGGATACTAGAGAAGTCAACATTGGTTCTTCAGAGATCCCTAGAATTGTTCACATTGTTGCATCCCTATCACAAGACCAAGCTGACCTCCTCTTTGAGGTTTTATGAGAGAACATTGGCCGATTTGCATGGTCATATCAGGACATGCTAGGACTTGATCCAAAGCTTGTAGTTCATCATCTTGTAGTCGATCCAAAGATCAAGCCCGTCAGAAAAAAGCTTAGAAAAATGCACCCCAAGGTGGCATTACTAGCCCATGCTGAACTAGAAAGAATGTTAGCTGCTAAGGTTATCTGACCTATCGACTACTCAGAATGGATCTCCAACATGGTCCCTATCACTAAGCCTTCCGGTGACATCAGAATCTAAACTGATTTTAGAGATCTTAACAAAGCTTGTCCAAAGGATGATTTTCCCTTGCCCAACATAGATATGATTGTAGATCTTACAGCTGGACATGAAATTCTGTCCCTTATGGATGGATTTTCTGGGTATAAAAAGATCAAGATTGTAGAAGAGGACCAGCATAAGACAACATTCACTACCCCTTAGGGGACCTTTTGCTACACCATGATGCCTTTTGGCCTAAAGAATGCTGGGGCTACCTATCAAAGAGCTATGACAACCATTTTCCATGATCTTATCCATAGCATTTTGGAAGATTATGTGGACGATATCCTAGTCAAGTCTCACACCTTCATGGATTATCTTGCTGACCTGGAAAAAGTCTTTGATAGGTTGGCCCAATATCATCTCATGCTAAATCCCAAGAAGTGTGTCTTTGGGGTCACATCTGGCAAGCTTCTAGGCTTCATAGATTCTAAACGAGGTATAGAGATCGACCCCGAAAAGGTCAAGGCTATCTTAGACATGCCTCCTCCCCAAACACTACGACAGCTTCGCTCTCTTCAGGGAAAACTTCAATCTGTCTGGTGCTTCATCTCCCAACTTGCAGATAAGTGTACACCATTTTCACACTTGCTAAAGAAGAATGAGAACTTCAAGTGGGATCTTTTATGTCAGCGCGGCTTCGATCAACTCAAGCAGTATCTCACCAATCCCCCTATCTTAGTTCCACCAGTTCCTGGTCATCCCTTGATTTTGTATATATCAGCAACACCTACTCTAGGGGCACTTCTAGCACAACATGATGATTATAGCAGAGAGAGAGCCATCTACTATATCAGTAGGACCCTAGTTGGTTATGAACTCAATTACACTCTTATGGAAAAAGCTTGTTTGGCAGTTGTTTTCTCAACTCAAAAGCTTCGCCACTACATGCTAAGTCATGCCATCCAACTAGTCTCCAAGATTGACCCTCTCAAGTATATGCTCTCCAGAACAACACTTACAGGTCGTTTGGCCAAATGGGTTATGCTACTAAGTGAGTTTGACATCCAATATGTGGACAGAAAGGCAATCAAAGGGCAAGCTATAGCAGATCACCTAGCTGATGCACCTCTAGTAGATGCATATCCTTTGCTCACAGAATTTCCAGATGAGCATATCTGCCTAATTGAAGAACAACCCCCATGGAAGCTTTATTTTGATGGCTCATACACCTCTCATGGATCAGGGGCAGGAATATTATTAGTTACACCTCAAGAAGATTACATTCCAAAAGCCTTCAAGCTACAATTCCCTAGCACCAACAATATAGCAGAATATGAAGCTCTTGTAGCAAGATTAAAGATAGCTGCAGAATGGAATATCACTGAGTTACAAGTCTTTGGTGATTCCCAACTCATCATCAAACAAGTATTAAATGAATATCAAACCAAAGATGAAAAGTTGTTACCCTACAAAGAGCTAGTTGACCAGCTGACCCAGCATTTTACAAAGCTTCAGTTTACACAAGTGCCTCGAATGCAGAATAAGGCAGCAGATGCCATGGCTACTATCGGATCGCTCTTGGAAATTCCCCAAGAAGCTATGCAGTATGAATTTTTAGTTGAGCAGCTCCTCACGCCCGCTTATGCGAATGAGGATTCAAACCGTGTTTGTATCTGGGTTGGTCCCCAATCCCCTTGGTACCATGAAATTCATGCTTACCTTAACGATGGTATCATATCCCCTCACCTCACATGCACCCAACGCCAGAACCTTATTCGAAAATCATCTCACTATGTTATCATAGCCAATACCCTATATCGTCGAGGTTATCACGATACTCTCTCTCGATGTTTAGATGAAAATGAGGCCGCAATGGCATTAAAAGAAGTACATTTCGGACTTTGTGGTGCCCACACGAGTGGTATTGTCCTAGCACAACAAATCCTTAGAGAAGGCTACTATTGGCCTACCATTGAAGAAGACTCATGTGACTTTGTCAGAAAGTGTCTCCCATGTCAGCAGCATGCAAATCTTGTGCATGCTCCAGCACAGGATCTACAACCTATTGCACCACCTTGGCCTTTTGCTTGTTGGGGCCTTGATCTAGTTGGAACTATCACACCTCTCTCATCTGATGGACATAAATGGATAATAACAACTACAGACTATTTCACTAAGTGGGTGGAAGCAGTCCCCCTAGTCTCAGCTACAGGAGTTCAAGTCTCCAAGTTCATCTTGTACCACATTGTTTGCCGCTTCGACATCCCATCCACCATCTTCACTGACCACAGAGGTAACTTTGAAAATCTCAACATGGAAGAATTATGCACTTCCCTCTGCATCCATCACCGCTTTTCTAGCCCATATTTCCCACAAGGTAACGGCCAGGAAGAGGCAACTAATAAAACCCTCCTCAAAATCCTAAAGAAAGTTGTCAATGATTCCGGCCGTGATTGGCACCTTCAAATAAATTTGGCTCTATGGGCCTATCGAACTTCCTTCCGTACATCCATAGGCACAACTCCATACTCCCTAGTCTATGGTGTCGAAGCGGTATTACCTATAGAAGTTGAACTTCCCTCACTATGCATATCTTTGCGAGGGCAAATCTCAGATGAAGAATACAGAGTAGCTCGACTCACCCAGCTAGATCTCTTAGACGAGAAGAGACAACAAGCCTATGACCATCTCACAGTATATCAAACTCGTCTCAAAAGGAATTTCAACAAGAAGGTGCTCCCACGACACTTTCAGCCAGGTGACATGGTCATCAAAGAAAATATGAAAGTCCAAGCAGATCGAGAAAAGAAAGGCAAGTTTGAACCTACATGGCTTGGTCCCTATGTGGTTACTGCCTCCTTTGGCTCTGGAGCCTATCAATTATCTACACCAGAAGGAGAACTCTTGAATGATCCCACTAACATCATTCATCTCAAGAAGTTCTATGCTTGAAGATCCTTGGTATACCTAGCTTTTGAAAAATACAAAAAAAAAAAAATAGTAAAGAGAAATAAGTGTCCAATGGTGAAAACTTGGCAATTCAAGTGCCTTGGATAGGTACCTTGGTGAAAACCTGGTAATTCAGGCGCCTTGTGTGCTAAAGACTAATCCATTATCTATCACTATTCTATCCCTCATCCATCCACCCACCATCCCATAAAACACCTGCTTGTTCCCTTGGTGTTCCAATCAAATATCCAAAATCTGATGGAGCTTGTCAATAGCTCCTGTACAACTTGTAAATCTTGTACCAAAGCTTGTATTATACCTTGTAAATCTTGTACCATACCTTGTATATATCCAAATCTTGTCCAAATCTTGTACCATATTCTAGCTTGTAAATAATCTTGTATCCTAGCCTGTATCCTATCACATGCACACACAGAATCCCATTTTTCCTTAAGCTTTTCACAAACCATCTACCTATCCACCTATCAACTATTATAGACATCCAATCCTTCACAAACATTTCCATCTCACAAAAAAACAAAAAATGAACAAACTTGTACATTTGTAACATATCTTGGTCTGTCAGCTTGTATATCCTCTTTAGCTTAGTATCATTGTATCTATCCAGCTTTCATGTTAGTTCATCCTTGGTCAACATCTTGCACACATCACACACCTTGGTTAGATATTCCAATGCATCCTTTAGCTAGATCTCCTATCACCAAAGTGTTATCCTTCTTAGTTCAGCTTGCCAGACGCATCACTCATCCAGATCCATCAGCTTAGGTGCTCTCTGATAGATCCTTCCAGGATATAGCTTTCCTCATGTCTGATCTTGGTCCGTTAGTACCTCATCCTACCCATGTCATTGGCAAACAGTTCTCTTTTGGATTTTTGCTTTCTTTTGATTTGGGATCTTCCCTTTTGGGTCTTGAAATATATTTTCCAAGCAATCTCCTTGTTCCCTCCTCAAGGTTGCCACGATCTTCCATATCATGGTATGCTGCGAATGGGGCAATTAGAGAGTAAGGTCTTGATCAGGTCTTTTGCTTGTTTTCTTTTTCTGCTTGTGGGTTACCTAGTGTCGTTTCCACGGTGCTTCCTCTGGGATTCATGTGTGATACTGGTGCAATCCTTGCGTGTTTGTTTCGAGTCAGTTCGTCAGTCCTCTGGACGATTGGTGAAAAGGCCTTGATGTTCTTGGTAACCTTGGCAATTAACCAATAGTCCTATAGCAAATCTAGTGCTCAACTACATGGTGGTACTTCTCTTTGAAGTATCCCCCCGCTCAAAAAGCTTTAATGGATTCCCTTCATCTCCATTATCCCCCATCCATATCCTACATCTTTCGCTCCTACCCCAGCTTATGCATCAGTATCTCTTTGAATCACTCCTCACGCTTAGCTTTAGGGATCCACAATCCTAGTCTTAGGGATCCACCAATCAAATCAATCCACCAAGCCTCATCTTTCGAGATCCACAATCCTAGTCCTAGGGATCCCCGAAACCCATCTTCTACCAATCTGACTCTTTGAAATCTTGTTGCATCAGCTTTATCATTCTATCATCCATCTCCCTACCATGGATTCCATTTATAGCGCTCCACTCCTCCTCCCCCCCCCCCAATCCTGGAAAGTCTTAAGCTTGCATTACTATTGTGCCTCTAATTTCCCTTTATCATTCTCCCGTAGTGAGAGTTTGAGCTAATTCAGCCCCTTCTCTTCGCCAACCTGCGTCTCAGGTCATCTCAATTTCTTGTACTTTTCAAGAAGTCGTCAAGCCTCATTTCTCTCCCCGTCGCCTTCTTGAGGGGGCATCATCTAAGTCTAGTCTCTCCTCTTCTTATCTGAGACTGGGGCAACCTTGTTGCTAAAACATCTTCCTCGTGTCGTCTTCATTCAAACTTCTTTGAAATAGTGTTGTCTTAACACTATGTCAAAGAGGGGCAAAATGTAGACACCTAAATTTGATTACACTATTTTAGTAATCCTATTTAGTTATCTAAAAATGCATTATTAATTAAATTTCTATTTAATTAATCCTTTTTCATCCCCTCGTTGATTAATTTAATTAATCATCTATAGTCCTAATTGATAAATCAAATAATCTATTATTTATCAATTAAATCCTATTCTTCTATCTAATTCCAAAAATCCCCATTTATTAAAATAAATCTATTTGATAAATGAAATCCTCAAATTCAGAAACCCCTAACCTATCTCTAATCCTCCATTTAGCCTAATCCACCCCATCCACCCATACTAACCAAGCTTAGCCACTAACTCACCCACCCTCATTAATTCCATCCACTTGCAAATCTCTAACATTCCTAATCTAATCCTAAACCCAAGCCTAATCCACCCCCTAATGTTGTCACATTCCTTAAACAAGTTTAAGACTTTCCTAATCCAAACCAAAGTCTCCCCTCAAAAAACCCAACCACTAAGTCATGAGTGCTCTTACAAAACATAAAAGACTCTTACAAGCTCACTCATGACTCTTACACCCATCTTCCACACTCTTCCCTCTTCCACACTCATTCCTCTTACATCCCTCTTACATACTCAACCCCACTCATCATGCCTTTAACCAACCCTTTACCCTACCCTCTCACACTCATCCTCCTTGTGACAAGTGTCACCTTCCCATTAGTACTAAACAAGCACAATCCATGTGCTCTCCTTTGAGTGCATCCTAGCCCTCCTTAAGCCTTCATCCATCCTTGCATCTAAGCCCTCCATCCCTCTACCCCTTAGCCTATAAATTGAATCCCATCCCAAGCCATTTCATCAACAATCTTTGAGCTAAAGTTACCATGCTATTTTGAGAACCAAAGCCATCAATCTTACCCTTATAATGCCAAATTGAGAGCTCACAAAGCTACCAATTTTCCATTATCCATCTCCATTGAAGTAAGCTTTTGAGCATGTTGAGCATACATCCATAGCAAAAGGACACATCTATAGAATCAAGAAAGCATGGAGTGTTTTATCTTGTGAGGTTTGCACTTCTTGTTTGCTTTCTTTGTCTAAGCATATATGTGAATTTAGTTTTTGGTTTGTGAATGTTTACTTTATTTTTTAATGTTCTTTGCATACTAAATCTTGTTCTACACTTAACACCTTGACTCCTTTGTCCAAAATCATGTCTACCTTCATACTTCTTCTATCAAATATAGTATATAGATTTGTCTCAACTAACGTCCTTACATTTCTATCATTCATTGGGTTACATCCCTCATTTCTTAGACCTATGACCTTATGAATTAGGTCATTTTCAATTGCTACTAGAACATCACCTATCCAAAACATCTCATCATGAAGTCTACTCAAAATGATTCTGGTCCACTCATGATTGTCAAACTCTATGTAGAACATATGATTTACCATATTTAATGTGTTTAAGTTTGCACACTCAGATTTTAGGGTTAGGCCATTACTACACATGACTCCTAAGTCCTTTTGTATTTCCTCATCACTAATTCTTTCAATCTTACAATGAATATAACTTTGAATATCCTTTACATGAAGCACATTTGATGTGTTTGTGAAAATGGTCCTAACAAATAATCCAATAAAGAAATAAATGGGTGTTTCTTGAACTGATACCTCTGCCTATCATTGACATCATATACTATTTGAATTTCCATAATTCTTAACTTTATACACTAGAAATTCAATTCAAACTTTTTAAAATACCATACAAAGTCATTTTTAGGGCTTCTATAACTTTGCACTTGAAATCATTGACAAATCACTCTCAAGTCACTCTAAAAACTTCATATGATCAAATGGTAGTCACAATCTTGTTAACAATATTTAAATCACTTCAAAATTTACTTCACATTAAATGTGCATCTACCAAAAATTCAAAAAATACAATTATTAATGGGTATGTGTAGGATCATGGTAAACCAAACTATGCCTGTAAGTGACAATGAAAAATCAACAAATCAAGATTATGTCAACTTGATGTGCAATTTTTAACTTGTTATGGACTTTCTATAAAAAAATTGATAGAAAAAATCTCTAGTAAATTGAATTTACTTTCTAAACTACTAGGCCTTATCTAAAAAAAAAAAAAATTGATTGGTCAAAATTTTTATTTTTGATGTAATAGTACAAAAATTTTAGGACAAAAATAAGAAGTGGACATATGTCTAACCACCTTAATTAAAATCAAATGATAATATTTTTATTGAGATTCTAGATATAAAAGACTCATTCATGGATGTGACACATATTTTTTGGGTATTTTTATTCTAAATAAACAATTAATTATTATTTTTTCTACTATACTATTTTTGAAATAAAAAATCTCTCATGTTTGACCACCTTAACTAATTCAAAACTCTGTAAAATTTATTTTTTTATTTTTTTCTGTATAGTAGAGGAAGCATAGAATGTGGTTCATATTTTGAATTTTAAAAATGTTGTACCATATAGTTATTTTTAAATCAATGTGTCAATCAACACTTTATACGTAACTCCATTAAAAAATAAGTAATAATTACTTACTAAACTCATAATTTTCCAAACATTATATTTATAGAAAGCTAAGAACATTCTTAAGAAACTCTTTTCATTTCATAAAATTTGGGTGAAAAAAGGTTGTTAACTAAATGTTTGAAGTAAAAAATTACACAAGAACAAGCCAAAAACATGTTTTTGGGATATTTTTAAAGTTGACCATATAGGGTTACTATCCAAAGATATAATAGGCCTTAGAAAAGTATTTATTTTGGGTTTGGTATTTAGGATGGGTGGGGAAGATGTTAGAATATATTTTGAAATGATTTGAGGCATTTTAGAACTACATAATTTTTAGGTCACCACTTTTTGGCACAACATGGCCTTGCACATACCATAATAGTAAATTTTTTTTCTATCTTATAACTTATGGTGATCATATCTAAGCTTGCATGCTCAACCATAGCTTTGTTTCTATGTCGACTACCTTTTGTTGATTGTGCAACCTTTGATTGTGCAACCCCTAATTTACAATATCTCATTAGTTTTGATAAAGTGATGCTCTGTCTCTACTAGAACTACTTAATTCATATAGGATGAGTCAGAAACAATTTCTAACTTCAATTTCCCTTAAGATGTATCAAAATACTATTCTTCCAAAGCTATATAAGAACTCTCTAGATTACAAGCCTTCACACATGATTCTTTGAATTTATCAACATCTTCTTTGATTGCTTCCTTCTGACTATTGCCACTGCCACTATCATTCCTTTTTTTATTTTTGTTATAATTTCTTCTATGATTAGGATTCCTATTGAATTTCCTTCTTTCCATTCTATAAAATCTTTCTTTGTGTCCAAAGTTATTGCATAGCTGACATGTAGGCGCATTCCTCCTCTGATTGGTTCCATTTTGACTATCAAGTGCTTTGCAATTCCTTATAATGTGTCCAAGATTTTTACACTTGCAACATGAAATATGTTTCCCTTCACCATTAGATCTTTCTCCATCATTGGATCTACTCTAGAATCATCCTCTTTTGTTTCGTATATTGTTAGTATTCCTAAGCATTCTATTATTCCCATCATTACCATCAAATTTAGGTTTATTACATTCTACTACTTTATGTTAATAACCATGATAATTATAACAATAGAAGTTAGTATAAGATTTAAAAGACTTATCTGTGCAATCTCTCTTCATATGTCCAACTTCATGGCATAAGAAAAATCTACCTCTAAATTTATGTCCAACCTCCTTGGGTGATTCAACTTGCTTAGGCTGATCAACTTTCTCTGTTATCTTAGGTTCATCAAATTTCTTAGACAAATCAACTAGCTCAACTCCTTTAGATGACTTGATCTTACTCTGATTAGTTTCTTTAAAATTTTATATAACTAGATTTGGTTCTTTCCTAATTTCAAATTTATTGGCTAACTTTTCTCCAATAAGATATCCAAGACTTGTTTTTTCATAAGAGGGTCTCTAATAAAATATTTGCTCATCAATTCTCTCACTACTTGTATAAAGTTTCTCTAACTATTGTTTATCTTGTGTCAACTCTCCTTTCACAATAGTGGTGTATTTTTCTAACTTGACATGTTCTATCTTGATAGAATCTAATTTAGATATTACTTGACTCAATTGGGATCTAAGCTTTGCATTCTCATACTTTAGATCAAGTTCATTCTTACTATCATTTTTCTTAAGGTTCAACATAAGTTCAAAAATTTTCAACTTATGTTTCAAGATCTCATTTTTCTCTTGAGATTACCTACTTCATCATTGTCACTGGTTTGCACATTTGATTCCTTACCAGATTTTAGATCATCAATCTTGTCATCCAGTTTGCCAATGTAAACTTTTGCATCTTCATAGCTATCTTTAAGGTTATCTCTTTCTTTTGTAAGAAGGTCAATCTTCTCAAGAGCTTCTTCAAGATTTCTCTTTAACTGTTCCATATCCATAGGGATCTTACTCAAGCTATTAAGCCTCTTTTAAGTAATTTCACTCTGATACCAATTGTTAGATATAGATAATACTAAGGGGGGTAAATAAGTATTCTAGAAACTTTTTTCCACAATTGAATATTTTTAATTACTTTATAACTTTTATATCAAAGTAAATCAACAATGTTGAATAGTAAATATAACCATACAAAAAGAGAACTCATAACATCATTATTTTTTTACTATGGAAACACTAGCCAAGGGAAAACCTTGTGGGGGGATGATACCCACAAGATGATCTACTAAACAAAAGAATCATGTTAAGGATTTTGACCTTGTTAGGAGTCTATGAAGTGCATATAGTGTCTTGAGTCCTTGTTAGAGGACTAGGCCTTGTTAAAAGCCTCAACCTTTTTAAAAGTGTCTTGAACCCTATTAGGAATTGGTAGACCAAATGAAATTTATGCAAGAAGATCCCATTTCCCTAACATGTAATTATACAATTAAGATCCTTCACAAGAATGCATATACATACAATAGTCTCTTATTGGTGTATCTTGCACTTTCTCTGATTACACTTCATATCTCACATCTCAGTTTTAAAATCATATATACTATCTTCACAATAGTTAACATTAAATATATTGTTTACATAACTCATACTTGTCACCCTCTTATCTGCACAAGATAAGATCTCCATATATACCTTAGTGATTATAAAACTATGTTATGTTGGCCTTCATGCTCTCATAAGATTTCCCAGTTATAATTTAGGATGTTGGCTAACCATGATAAGTAATTATTTTGTTACCAAAATAATTTCTTAAGTCATAAAACTTAAAACTTTGATGTGCTCTATTCTGCTCTATCAAATACCCAAACTGGTATTTTAACTGTAACTTGTGCCATATAGTCCATACAAAGTTGTGCACTTGAACATGTCATCATGACACTTTCATATAACTACCCTTAATTGCACATAAAATAATTAAAAGTTTTTCATCTATACACATCATATATGTCTCTATACAGTTTCAAACTATCTAACACTTAGACAATTTTCTAACTCTAAATGCATAAATGAAATGTTGAATACATGTTTCCATAAATGACAACTCTCTAGACATCTAACTGACCATATTGCAATTAGAATTGCCTACTCCAAAGGATGCTACTGAGGTAAGATATTTTTTATAGAAAGTTAATAAGAGGTTTTAGTAGTATTTGTGGACCCTTGACTGAAATAATGAGGGAGGATAGGAAATAATTTAAGTCGATTGTAGGAGAAACTAAGAGTTTTAATCTATTGAAACAAAAAGTTACAAAGCAACCTATTTTAGCACTTGCAAATTTTAACAAGGTATTTCAAGTACATTGTGATGCTAGTGGTACTACAATAGGAATTTTTTGAGTCAAGAAGGTTGACTTGTTGCTTATTTCAGTGACAAGTCAAATGTTTCCAAAAGAAAATTATGTTTATGATCATGAATTTTATGCTATAGTTCAAGCATTGAAGAAGTGGAGACATTGTCTTCTTCCTAAGGAATTTTTTTTGTATAATGATCATCAAGCTTTGTAATATTTGAATAGTCAAGGAAAATTAAATCAAAGGCATTTGAAGTGCGTTGATTTTTCATAGAGCTATATATTTGTTTTTAAATAAAGGAGTGGGAAGTCTAACAAAGTTGTAGATGCTCTTAGTAGAAGACAACTTTTGTTGATAGAAATGCAAATTGTGGTGGTTGGGTTCAGGGAACTTAGTAATTTGTATCTAGAGGATCCTAATTTTGGTGAAGCCTGGAAGGCTTGTACAAAACCTGATACACTTGATAGGACAAAGTGGTTGGATTTCATAATCCAAGATGGTATGTTGTTCAAAGGAAGTTAGTTGTGCATTCCAAGAAGTTCAAGGAGAGAGAATCTCATCAAGGAGAAGCATTATGAATGATTGTCTAGACAATTTGGTAGAGATAAAATTGTTGCCTTGGTTGCTGAGAATTATTACTAGCCACAGTTGCAATAAGATATGAAGAAGTTTGTGTAGAGTTGTATAGTATGTCAAATGGCGAAGGAGTGAAGTAGAATATAGGATTGTATCAACCCACTAGTACATTTGCACTTGTTTTTCTACCAAAATTTTTGACCAAAGCTATAATTTCTTTTTTTTTTAAGTTTTTGTCCTTGTATTTATTAAAAATGTCCTAAGTTTTCCCAAGTTGGTTGAAATTTAGACCAACTCGGGTCATAAAAAAGAAAACTCAGGCTTATAGTCATATCATGTTATTATTCCTCTATGTTATTTCATTCCCATGTTAGGAATCATGAAAATTCAAGGGTAAATTGGGGCTTATTTGCAGCGATCATGGGTAATATTGGGGCTCATTTTTTAGTGATCAGAAGTAATATTGGGGTTCATTTTGCAATGATCGATCACTGGAGGAAGAATCTACATGTTCTTGCAAAGTCCAACACATGGTTTATGCAATTAATCTTCTTGGGATATGGTTGATACTCAGACAAGCCAAATCCACAAAATTTTCCATTTGAAGGTTACAATTCGGTGAGATTTTAGTTGTAGTCAGGTATCCATTAATTGTTAATTAGTGTTAATAATCTAAATATACTAAATACAATAGTTATTGATCTTCAACTATCATTGTGTAGCATGTATCTAATGAAGTGGGATCGTACAACATAGTTGCTTCAATATATTGGGAACTATCCTATATGCCTTACTTGTAATCCTTTACATATCTATGATATCTCTAACAAGAGTAGTATATTGTATGCTTTCTTCCTCACCTATGATACTCATTCCTATGAAAACCCTTCTTGTTGTTTTCCCTAATCAACATAGGCCTACCTATCTACAATGTTACTTGAGAATTTTTTAAGAGCACATATAAATCTTGAAGTAAATGATACAAGGATTGTTAATGGATCTTGTTGACTACAACAACTTTCTTGGCCTCATTAATTCCATCTCAACGTGGGGAATTGTCCATTGTAGATACTAGTTGGTATGTTGAACTTTAAGCTCATTTGTAATGGATTCTAATTTTTACTTATGAAATGTATGCAGAGCTCTAGACACATTTGGGAGCTCCTATTTTTTGCTAGTATTTGTAAGATGGACATATATTTTTTATTTCAAAGCTCAGGCTCCAATCTTGCATTGATTATGACACAGATCAAAAAATTAGGCGAACTGTTGACTAGAACAAGACTACTATTTGTCTACTAGAAATGTTATAATGAATGTTCTAGATGCTTTGACAACCCTTGGGGCCCACTATTAGGGGATATTTTAGTAAGAACCCCCATATTTTTTCATGCTCTATTAATATATTTTGCTAAAAATTGATCCTACAAAAAACTTTTGCTTCAACAACAACTACCTAATTGAAGACTTGTTTGGTTCTATCTTCTAAGTGGATTCATCAGGGACTATTTTTTGTCGAAAATAATACCAAGCATCAGGTGAGCATGCTAACCTTTTAGATAGTTTTCTGGAATAATTTTTTTCATTGTGAGGTCCTTAATCTAAATAATGCTCTCTTAATGTTTAGTCTTAAACATGTAGCAAGATAATTTAAAACTTTCATCAAGAAATATCACAATTTTTTGAGTATCAATTATTCCATGGTGATTGTCAATGACTCAATTCAGCCCAAGAAATCCATTTCTATTGTCAAAATTGATTGAAGTTCTTAAAATCCCTCTCCACCAATGTCTTGTAGAACAACCTCTAAGATTACTTAGTACTTAGTGGACAATCTGAAGATGTTAAATTCTATTGTCAAAGTTGTTATAAAAGTTCTTTAATAACCCATGTTCACAAAGGTTCTATAATTTATGTGATAAATTCTTTATCACTACTATGGTTTGCATATTTAAAATTGTCCTATATTAATTTGTTTCTCCTATGTTTAATCATAAATCTTTTGGCATCTTATTAAAAGTGGCAATAAAGTACCACAGTACTAGAAATATTTTCTGCTATCCCCTATAATTCCTATCCCTACCCTTTTAGACAAGGTTACTTTATAGAATACCACTCAGAATATTGTTCTCACCAACCACTTTTTAGGGCTCATCTCCATTGATTGGGCCTCAAGATCCAATTTTTTGTCAGAGAAAATCCTTAAAATTCAAGACTTTTTTCATGAAGAAGGCCAACTACTTATGTTTTTTGAACTTTTATTTAAAAATGTCCTTTTCTAGCACCTTTACCATACAACAAAGTAAAATATCCAAAGATTTTATGCAAGTGATTACCATGACACTTTCTAAAGATCCTAGATGAAGCATAATATAAACTATGTAAGGACAACATCTTTTGGAATACTTGAGACTTCCAACCATTGAGAGCAGTTTTCTCTACCATTTGGTCACCTTATTGATCTTTTCAAAAACTCATTGCGACACTACCTTGAAAGAAAGGTTTAAAGAGGGATCCCTGAATGCTAAGTATTTTATTAGGTATGTTCTAGCTTCAAACCTTTTTCACCACACAATCGGGTGGAATTTTAACCAGCCTAATGCAGTAGGGATAATGGATAGAAATTTTTTAACCACATGTTTTGTAGCATATTTAAGTCTCTTGTTTAACCATCAAAATCATTTTCATCCAAGACTTGAAACTCAAAAGTATCACAAATAAGAAATTGCATTTCCAACAAAAAACCATTGTTGGGAAGAAAAATGTCTTCTTGTTTAACCATCTAAATTATTTTTATCTGAGACATGAAACTAGGAAATATCACACATAAAAAAATTCATTTCCAACAAATCACCTTTTTTAGGAAGAAAAATTTATTTGATAGGGGGTTCGAGTGAAAAATCCTTTAGCTAAAATGTAGTTCTTTTGTTTCATACAGGTATAAGAATAGTATTGTGTCTTAATTTTTACTATTGTTTTGCATAGAATGCTTCCAAACCTAAACCAAAAGATATATTTCTTTTTTAAGTAGTTATTAACTATTATTGCTAGTAAATTTTTCATCTTCATCTTCCATTTTAGTCCTATTATATAAATTTCTTTAAATAAATCAAAAGCAGGTTCCCCTTATAACAAAAGCATGACTAGTCTTACATACTACTATTCAAAACTATACTTTTGAAGCACTTAACGGAGAATAATCTCCATACCTTTGGTTAGTAGACTACCCATTTTTACATAAGTGCCTTGAAAGGGTTACCATAAAAGTTTGGCATCTTTTTTTTATCCTGCAAGCCATGTCAGTTTTAGTTCTAGGATGAATGCCTTAATGCCTCCTTATTGTTGGACATGTTAATACCAACCAAATGATAAGTTAATGTAAATTTCCTATGACATAAGTGCCTTTAAAGGTTTACCATAAAATTTTGTGGTTCTTTTTTATCCTCCAAGCCATATCAGTTTTAGTTCTAGGTTGAAGACCTTAATGTCTCCTTGTTGTTGGACATGTTAATACCAACCAATTGATAAGTCAATGCAAATTTTCTATGACCACAATGAGTTTCTATAAAAATCATTCCTATTGTAGGTTCGCCACCTCTCAATCCTTTACTATATATTTTAAAATGTCCTTTTTTGGGGATTATGGTCCTCTTATTAGAGTCTAGTAATACATTTTTCATTTTTTGAATAATCATTGTTTGAGTTCATATTGAATGCACCTTGTTGGTACACATGATGTGATGTTTGTCGTTATTGGATAATATTGCTTCATAGTCTACCAACATTTAGTATATTCAAATATTTAGTTACAAGCTTCATAAATTTGAGACTTGTTATATTTTATAGTAATTTTATAACCACCTCAAAGGTTTCCTTGAAATGAGATGTATAACATATTATTTCATTCTTCTTTTTTGATCATTCTAAATCCTTCAAAATTGAGCTACATATAATGTGTCAAAAAAATTGCCTGTATTAAGGGATGACATAAGTAAAATAGGAAATGATGAAGTTGCAAAGACCCTTGGTTAATACAATTTATCACAATTGAAGATTATGTTTACTTTTGCATGAGACTAACATTTGCAGTTAGAATTTTTTTCGTAATTGCAAACTCTAAAATATGAATAACAAGCATCTTTGTTTTGTAACATTCTAATGTAGGAATGGGATTCATTCTCTATTTTGATGTTTTGTTTAGGAATATTATTGAGCAATATTATTGAAGCACTATCAGTGCCTACCTTCTTTTACAATAGTGACCAATAGTTAGTTGAGTCCATTCAGTGCTTTACAACTTAGACATAAGTTGATACATAATTTTTTTTTTTGCTTACTAATTTATAGTATGTTCTAGGCAATCTAAATTACAAGAGTTAGAGTAATGGCAAACTTCTAAATCGATCATTTAACACTATTCATTCCTTCACCTATTTTTAGAAAAACATTCATTTTCTTTTTCTAGATTCTTCATGGTGAATTCGATCCTTTAATTGATGCTAGCATTTGGTTTCATAGACCTCATTTTTTTTTAATAGATCTGACTAAATAGCCTGATGTTTGCATTATCTAGAGAAAACTTGAGTACTAGAATCTACCTTACATACTCCTTCCAGTATTTTAAATGCTAAAGGCAATAGATAACACAAAGAAAATAGTACTTCAAATAGGTATTTTGAAATTTGAACAAGGGTGTGCTTCATCAATAATAAAACTCTATAATTCATTAAACCAATTTCATTTTATAAAATTTGTGTATCATGTTTGAAAAAATGTTACCTTTGTTGGAAATATAGATGGAGTAATTGAGAGAGGGGTGAATCAATTACCACAAAAAAAAATCCCCAAATCCCTTATATGTCTTATAAAACTAGTTACTACTGTCACTTGGTAACTATACAGAAAAATGTTGTAACTTGGTAGATGCAATGTATGTTATCTTTAACAGAACTTAAACATTCACAATGATTAACATGCATGCATAAAAGAAATAACATGAAAGCAGAGACACTAGATTTAACGTAGAAACCTAATATGGGAAAAACCACCAAGTAACTAGCTACTAATTTTCACTCTTCTGAAGTGAACCCTATTAGGAGCCAGCCCTGTTAAAGGTTACAAAACACACTATTAGGTGTGACCTTGTTAGAGTATTTAATCACCCTATTAGGAGTGGCCTTGCTAGTGGACTTTAGAGAAATTCAATAGAACTATCACCTTGTTAGAGGATTTATAAATGGCTGGTAAACCAAATCTATTAAGAAATTTAGGAATCACTGCTACAATGGTGAGAAAGTAATAATGAATTGATTTGAATGAGATACAACTTAATTGCTGATACAAATCTCTTATTCTACTCCACTAGATCCTCTCTAATCAAATAAATCTTTGCTACTCCTCAAGGATATCTAACCATCTTTGCTACTAGAAATTTTTGCTCACACTTTCCTTTGTTGACAATCAAGACACTTGCATGCTCACTCATTACACTTTAGAATTCACAACTTAAAATTTATATTTATACCTTACAAATTCTCAATTTGGCTCATTTACAAGTTACAATTACCAATAATCATTATCTCAATAAACTACAATCATTACATAAAATAGTTAAGCTTTATTTCTCAAAACAATGAAATCCTTCATTGGTCGACCCTGCTTGGTAAACACTGCTCTAGAACTGATTTTCAATGTTAACCAACTGAAGCTCAGTTAACACTGTAAACTCTAAAAAATCCTTTGGAGATTGAGTGAACTTAGTAAATACTAACTTTCCTTTGCTAACCTTGTGAGCTCAGTTACCACTAAATTTAGCCACAAAATCCTTCAACACTCGAGTGAGATCGGAATAAACTGTTTCACAAAGTAATTTCCAAGATTGCTCGGTAGACTTTGGAATTTGCTTTGCTAACCAACTAAGCTCGGTAGACTATGTCTGCCAACTGATATGACATTTGTGTAACATTAAAGACAACACACAATTAAACAATTGTATCCAACAATCTCCCTCTTTAGCATTGATGGCAACACAACATGTCATAGTACAATGAAATTTGAAAACAAGTCTTTTATTGATAGAACATTCTCCTTCTTAGATTTTATGCCACAAACTTCTTTTAAATCAACAAAAACTCCAATAAATAGACTCAAATTTCAGAAAGATATGATAGTAAACTATCCCTCTTTGACAACACATGCCAAAGACAACTCATACCAAATGAGTAATAATGTAACTTGAGTACTGATTCATATGCAATGTTTCCATAGCTATGTTGCATTAATTGATAGATCTTTAAGTTGGTTCCTATTGATGCATCACTAAAACTTTATTTTAGTGAGCTTCAAATAGGGGAATGACCCCTAACTTACATCTTAGATACAAGAATGTATCTTTAAGTAATGACTTGGTAAATATGTCAACAATTTATTCTTTTGTATGGACATATTCCAATCTGATTTCCTTATCCTGCACCAATTCTCTAACAAAGTGATACTTTATAGCAATGTGCTTGGTTTTGGAATGCACTACTAGATTCTTTGATATGTTGAGTGAACTTTTATTATCAAAAAACATAAGAACTAGTTCTTTGATCTCAACTTTCATGCCTTCCAACAACTATTTGAACCTAACAATATGAGAATAGTTTACTAATACTACAACATACTCTACTTCAGTTCTAGATTGGGATGTACAATTTTGCTTTTTACTTCTCCAAGAAACTAACCTCTTTCCAAGAAAGAATTCTCCACCACTTGTACCCTTTCTATTATGAATGTTTCCTACCCAATCAGCATCAATAAACACTTTCAAGTCTAGATTTTCTCCAAATTTGTACCACAATCCATAATCTTTGGTGTCTTTCAAGTATCTCAAGATCCTCTTGATTGCCATCATGTGATTTCCTCTGATCTTTGCTGAAAATCTTACTACTATACCAACTGCAAGAGCAATATAAGGCCTTGTATGAACCACATACTAAAATTTTCTAATCATTGATCTATATAAGGTCTAATCTAGCTCCTTTGATTCATCATCCTTGGTAAGCTTTATTCTAATACACATGGGAGTCCTAACTAGTTTTGAATCTTTCATACCAAACTTCTTAAGTATCTCTTTGATGTATTTAGATTTAGTGATATAGATACCATTCTTGCTCTACTGAATCTGAAGACCAACAAAGAATTTAATCTCACCAAACATAGACATTTCAAATTCCTTATTCATTTATTCTAAAAATTCTTTGTATAGATCATCATTCCCTATAAAAAATGTATCATCCACAAATATTTATGCCAAAACAATCTTGTTATCTGGTCCTTCCTTGACGTACAAGCTACTATTATCATTAGTTCTCTAAAGTCCAATCTGAATAAGATAGCTATGCAATCTTTGATACCATGCTCGAGGAGCTTGTTTCAGACTATACAATGCTTTGTGTAATTTGTAGACCATGTTCTTTCTATCTGGATCAACAAAACCTTCAGGCTACTTAATGTAAACTTCTTCATCCAGAATACCATTGAGAAATGCAGATTTGACATCCATCTAATATACCATATATCCTTTGTGTGTAGCATATGTGAGTAAGGTCCTGACACTTTACAATCTTGCAATAAGAGAAAAGGTCTCTCCATAGTCTATTCCTTCTTCTTGAGAGTAGCCTTTACATACTAGTCTAGCTTTGTTTCTTGATACCTTAACATCTTCATTCAACTTATTTTTGAATACCCACTTAGTTCCAATCACATTTTTATCTTTTGGCCTAGTTACAAGAGTCCATGTTTTGTTCTTCTCTATTTTTTCTATCTCTTCATTCATAGCCTAAATCAAAATTTCATTTTCTAACACATCTTTGGCATTTATAGATTCAAAATCAACAAGTAAACAAGTACCTTTTAGCTTTCTTCTTGTCATAGTACCTTTAGATTTGTCTCCAATAATTTGATCTAGTGCATGATGTCTCCTGACATACTTGGCCAATACAAGTTTCTTACCTTTTGAATGAATTGCATTATCATCCTCTTGCACTTCAATTTTAGGTTCTAGCTGATCTAGCTTGGTAGGCATTGTCTCAGTAGCATCTAAATGTGACTCGGGCTCTTGCAACTCGGTTTGAACTTCCTGCAACTCGGTGACTGATGAAGACTCAAGAGTAGAAGTTTATTGATTGACAGATGTATTTGGCACTATATCAAGTTCAATAAAAAAAAATATCCTATAATCTTCTAGTTCCTTTTTTCTTTCTTCTTCAATCCTTTATGCAAACTCATCAACTTTCACATGTGCACTTTCTATGATTTTGTGAGTAGACAAATTCAAACATCTATATGCCTTACTTTTGCAAGAATATCCCAAAAATATGCCTTCATCACCCTTCACATCAAATTTGCATTTTCTAGATTCTTTCAAGATATAACATTTACTTCCAAATAATTTCAAGTAACTTACATTGGGTTTATAGCCATACCATAACTCATAGGTGGTTTTGAATGAGTCCTTCCATTGTACTAGGTTCAAGGTATGAACTATAGTGTTGATAGCTTCCTTCTAGTATTTGATAGCAATGTTATTTTCAATCATTGGATTTATTGCACAATCCATGATGGATTTGTTCCTCTTTTTAGCTATTCCATTTTGCTCGAGAGTTCTAGGGGCTGATACCTATCTTTTGATTCCTCTTTCAATGCAAAAGTTATTGAATTCATGGGAAATAAATTCACCACCTCTATCTAATCTAAAACATTTTAGTCTTTTCCCTATTTCCTTTTCTACTCTAGCCAAATACCATTTGAACTTATCAAATTCTTCTAACTTCTCTCTTAGATACATAACAATCATCATTCTAGAGTAGTCATCAACAAAAAGAATGAAGAACTTTTCTCTAGTATTGCTCTCAATTCCAATAGGTCTACACAAATCAGTATGCACAATTTCCAAAATTTCTTTAGACTAATAGTTTTTACTTTTAAAGCTGGTCTTTCCCATCTTACCAATCCGATAATTCTTGCATAGACCAACATCAGGTTCCTTTATACTAGGAATGCCTCTTACTTTCCTAAATTTTGTTATTTTCACTAGGTTATCAAAATTCACATGACATAACCTTTTGTGCCATAACTAACTTTATTCAACTTGAGCAATAAATCATGAACATTCACCAAGTTCAAGATAAAACAAGTTACCTTTTGTTTGTATGCCTAATCCAATCATCTTTCCTTTGTCATCTATCCATCTTGCTTTTCCATGCATGAATTGCACCTTGAATCCAATATTGATTAGTTGTGCCACACTTAATAGATTATATTTTAGTCCTTCAACCCAATGGACATTATCACATACAAGCTCTTTGGTTAGAGAGATTCTTCCTCTTCCTTTTATGCAACAAGGTTCATTATTACCAAACCTTACACTACCACCATCATAGTCTTCAAAATGTTCAAACTTTGTTTTGTCACTAGTCATATGATGAGAACAACCACTATCTATGATCCATGTATCATTTTTTCTTATATGAGATATAAGTGTCATCTTATCTTCCTCATCATTATCAAATTCATCTTTCACAATAATGTAAACAATTTCATCTTTGCTAATATTAGAATCCTTAGAATCCTTAGGCATGAAACATGTTTTCTTACCTTTGTCCTTGAATTATTTGAAGTCTTTCTTGCCATTTCACTTATGACCTCTCTTTTCATCCTTGTTTTTCTTGTTTGGGCACCTAGTAGCAATATGACCAATTTTCTCACATGAAAAATAGATTACAGAAACTTTACCTTTGTATTTTCTTTTGCCTCTAGAATATTTCCTTGCAAGTAGAGCTTTAACCACCTCAAGATCACTATCAGAACTCTCTTCTGATTCTTCTTCACTTTCTAACTAAGAATCCTTTATCTTCTTGCCCTTTTCTTTGAGTGAAAACTTGGCTTCAAATGTTGATTCAATGTTCTTTGAAGCTAGAAGATAGTTTCCATAGTTATCTAGCTCAAATGTAGTCAATCTTCCTACTATGGCCTCTAAATTTATCTTATGATTTGCTTGACATCTTCTTTCTTGAATTGTAGAAACTCTAATTGCATAAATGGGAAGTAATGTTCTAAGAACTTTACTTACAACTATTTCCTCTTTAATATCTCCTCTAGAATCCTTGATTGTATTGATGCTTTCTTTAACTCTTTTAACATATCTAGCAATGTTTTCATCGTCTCTCGTCCTCATTTGATCAAATTGTCCCCTTAAACTTTTTGCTTTGGCTCTCCTCACATTGTCATCACCTCCATAGATTTCTTTCATCTTATTCCACATTGCAAATGTAGTTTTTCAATCCTTGATATCATCAAATCCTTCATAGCTTAGGGCTAATGCAATGTCTATAATCATGGTGTTATGAGTCTTCTTCTTAGCAATGTCATTGACAGATAATGTACCAGCAGGAGTTGTATGTTCTTCATCAAGATATTTCAATCCAATATCTCCATTTGGAAGCTAGATGGAGTCTCATGAGACCTTGCCATGCTAAAAGGTTATCCCAATTGAGCCTTGGAATTTCCCTCTTGTAAGACATCTTGATCTTTAGCTTAGATCATTGAAATCCTTCCTACAAGGACCAAAAGCTCTGATACCAAATTTTGGAAATATAGATGGAGTAACTAAGAGTTGGGGGGGGGGGGTGGGTGGCGTTGGGTTAATCAGTTACCATAGAAACAAATTGATAGACCCCTTAGATATCTTATAAAACTAGTTACTATTGGCACTTAGTAACCATACAAAAAATATTGTAACTTGGTAGATGCAGTGTATGTTATCTTTAACAGAATTTAAACATTCACAATGATTAACATGCATGCATAAAATAAATAAAATGAACACAAGAGACACAAGATTTAACGTGAAAATCCAATATGGGAAAAACCACAAAGTAATTAGCTATTGATTTTCACTCTTCTAAAGTGAGCCCTATTAAGAGCCAATCCTATTAAAGGTTACAAAACACATTAATAGGGGTGACCTTGTTAGAGGATTTAAACACCCTATTAGGAGTGGCCTTGCTAGAGGACTTTAGAAAAATTTAATAGAATTGTCACCTTGTTAGAGGATTTACAAATGGCAGTTAAAACAACTCTATTAAGAGATTTAGGAATCACTGCTACAATGGTGAGAAAGTAACAATGACTTGACCTGAATGACATGCAACTAAATTGTTGATACAGATCTCTTGTTTTGCTCCACTAGATCCTCTGTGATCGAATAAATATTTGCTACTCCTCAAGGATATCTAACCATCCTTCAAATTTTTCTCACACTTTCCTCTTTTCACAATCAACACACTTGCATGCTCGCTCATTACACTTTAGAATTCACAACTTGACCTTTATATTTATACCTTAAAAATTCTCAAGTCAACTCATTTACAAGTTATAATTACCAATAATCATTACCTTAGTTGGCTATAATCATTACATAAAATAGTTAAGCTTTATTTCTCAAAAAAATGAAATCCTTCATTGGTCAACCTTGCTTGGTAAACACTACTCCAGAATTGATTTCCAATGTTAATCAACTAAAGTTCAGTTAATATTGCAAACTTTGCAAAATCCTTTGGAGACTAAGTCAACTCAGTAAACACTGGCTTTCCTTTGCTAACCTTATGAGCTCAGTTACCATTATCTTTAGCCACAAAATCCTTCAACACTCAAGTGATCTTGGTAGAAACTATTTTGCAAAGTAATTTCCAGGAATGCATGATGGACTCTAGAATTTTCTTTGCTGACCAACTAAGTTGAGTAGACTCTATCTACCAACTGATATGAAATTTGTGTAACATCAAAGAAAACAAGCAATTAAACAATTATATCCAATAACCTTTCTACTTAATTAAAATTTATCATGATACAAAGGCCTAAGCCAATATGAAGTTACAAAAAAAGGCTATAATTGCAATAATTTCATATTTCCTTTGTAATTATTTGCAAAAAAAAAAGAGAAGAAGATGATAGACTATTTAGTATTGCATATCAAATAATCTCTTTATCAAGTTGAAGTATTATTTGGATTTAAATGGTAGATTTCATACAAATACATAAATTATACAAGTCTTAGAGCCGTTTTATTGGAAACTAGCAAGTATTCATCAAGTTGTAGTTTTAAACATCTGTATGCAATAGTAAAAAATAACTCACACATGTATTCATAAATACTAGCTTTAAAATAAAAAATAAAAAATAGTAATGATTACTTTCTCAAAATAACCTCAAACTTTTTTATTGCATGACTGACAATTTCCCTTTTGGTGTTGTTTACTTAATGCTCAACTTCTTGATATAGTTGGGAACTCATAGAAAGTTGCAATTCATGTTTATTCTCACCAAAAAGTGTAAGATAATTTGAGTTGGGCTTTCTAGAATGTGCAGTGCAACACACAATTAGGAAAATTTAAAATCCGTGGACAAGTTCCTTAGCATCTTTATTGTACAATGTTTAAATTCAAAACATTGTATTGTTGAGGGCATTTGGCAGCACCTAATGGGAGCAATAGATTGAGACAACTACTGCAAAATGAAAGACTTGCCCACCCCCATCCCAGTAGTTATTGAATAATATTGTTTCTAAAAGCCAGTATTAGTGGAGTAAGCTCATTTGGACAATATTAAGGGGGCATCATATTTAAAAGGAAACATTGCATAATTGTGTTCCTAAAGGAATTGCATCTAATGCATTGACATGTTCTCTTTGCCTTCTTGTTTTGTATACCTTAGGAACTCTTTTTTTTTTTAACCATGTTGTTGACATGCCCCATGCCATCTTATCATCTTGTAGTGAACTCGTAACAAACTCTTTTCCATTCTTGTTAATAACATAAGTATTCTTGCTGCCATCATACAAGGATCTAAAGTCAACTTGCCATACTCTACCCAAGATTACATGACAATCACCCAAAGGCATAACATCACATAAGATACTATCACAATAAGAACCAATACTGAAAGAAATATATGCTTGTTCTTTGACACCAACTCATTGATCATTATTCATTCCATACACTCTATAAGGTGTACCATGTGCTATATTTTCAATATTCAATTTGCAAATCATTTCATTTGAAAAAATATTAGTAATACCACCACTAGAAACAAAAAAATTGCATACCTTACCCCTACATTTGCATTGTGTTCTGAATATGGATGACCTCTGAATACATTTTGTATCCTTGTTCTCTACCATGATTACCACTATACCTACTATCAAATCATTTTGCACTCAACAAACTCTAATCCCACCTTCAATCCAAGATCTATCAACAAAGAGTCACCACCTTGGAACACTCCTAGAGGATGATTCAACTCTAAGTAGTGTGATAGTGGAGGGCTCTTCATAAAGTCTTGTTCATGGTCTCTTATGCTTAATATTCAAGGCATCCATGGATAATAAAGTTTTGAAATTGTTTATTTCTCTAATGGAAATGTTATTGTTTATGTTATGGCTGTATGAAATGGTTGAACTTATTCAAGTTTCTAGTTTTATATCATGACTACATTTTACACATTTCAATGCATTGAATGGTATGCTCATTAAGTATTATTTCTCCAAAACATTTGTATCCATATTTTTACTATCATTTTATGTTCTAGATCATTGGAGACCCAGGGAATTGCACTCAAAATTGCAAAAACTTCATTGTGTTATAATGCAAAAGTGTTTTTGGATTCAATTTTCAATAAAAACACATGTAATATTAGTGTGTTGAGTTTTGTTTTTCTATTATAGGTCATTGATTGTAATTTCAGTAGATTCCTTATTTTATAAAAACACATGTAGTTTTAGTCTCATGAGTTTTGTTTTTTTGTTATTGGTCATTGATTATTAAAATTTATACTACATTCATTGTGGATATTTTACAGCCCCTCCAATATGAATACACAAAGATTAGGCAATCAAAGATGTACATATGTTACACTATTTATTGTGACTATTTGCCATATTCTATTGTGGAGATATTTGCTGCAACATTAACGGAATAGAAGATTTCTTGCAGCATTATCAACATATAAGACACCATTGGACTAGAATCTAATTTCTATTCACCAAAAGGTACACATGCTTTATATCTACTTGCAGCCTATGTAATAATTAGATTATAATTATCTTGAGGATTAATTAGACTACAATTAGAGAACACATTAGTTACACCAAATTTTTTTTTCAAAACCATATGTGCAGATATAAACATTAAGTAAAATATGTCCAATTTTTTTGTAGATAATATACACATTAGTTAGATCAAATTTTTCTTTCAAAACCATATGTATAGATATAAACATTAAGTACAATATGTCTAATTTATTTGTAGATATATTTTCCTGTGAAGAAAGACTATGCCTAACTATATAAACCCATAACAAAATAATGAAACAATGGCTACATTGTTGTCTCAGTTCTGAAGAAAAGATGATAAATGTAATTGTCCTTACACAAAGTGTAAGGGCTTAAAGAATCAAAGAATTCTAATCATAATAGCCTAGAGTCATTGTAGGAAACATGGTCATGTTGAAGGGGGCCATGATTTTTTTCCATTATTAAATGTGGATTTTCTGCTAGAGGAACATGGAGGTGTGAATATCCAAGCTGAAGATAACACTCCCATGGAAGAAGATGACGATGTGCTAGAGTACATGATTGAAGAAGATGGTATTGGAGTAGGTGATGAAGAGGCTCACAATGATGGTACTAGCACATCTGATAATGATGATGAAGATGGTCTTGATATACCTTTACTTGAGAAGGCACATGAGCCCCTATACGAAGGCTCCCAAACAACTCTTCTCTTGACTATAGTGTTGTTGGTGAAATTAAAGGTTATGAATGGTTTATCCAATGTAGCAATGCCACGAATGCTAAGGTATTCCATATTTTTCATCTTCAATGTTAACATACAATTACTATTCATTATATTAACAATGCATATTTTTTATTGTAGGTTGATAGGTGAGTTTTTGTTACCATCTTCAAATATTTTGCTTCATTTGTACCAAGAATTATCTACCATTATGAATCAGATTAGAATGAAGTATTAGACAATACATGCATGCCCCAATGATCACATTCTATATCATAAACAACATGTATTTGTAACATAATGTCGTGACTATCATATTAGTAGATATCAATCAGATTAAATAACAAAAAAAAGTGCCTCACAAGGTTCTTCGGTACATTCCCATTATTTCATGTCTTCAACAATTATTTAGGTGCCCTAGCTTGACACAACTTATGGATTACCATGCATGCAATAAAAGTCAAAATGACATTATGTGAATGCTTGCAGATGGTTCTTTATTTAAAAAGAGAAGAAACATGGTCACACTTTAAAGAAGAACTTCGTAATCTAAAGCTTTCATTGGTAGCGAATGGTTTCAATCCATTTGGAGATATGAGATATGTTTACTCAATGTGGCCTATTTTTTTATTAACAAAAACATTCCTCCTTGGATGTCCATAAAGAGGGGGCACATAATTTTTTCAATGATTGTGGCAGGTTTTTCTCCATTTAATAGTTATTTAAATTAATTTATAAATAGTGCATGAAAATGGTTATAATAATTATTTAATTTTTATGTTCATTTATTACTAGGTAAGTACCATGTTAAAGATATGAATGTGTATATTGAGACCCTAATTGACAAGTTGTTGAAGTTATCGAATGGCTTCACTATGTATGACATCTCTAGACTAATAGGACATTGACAATTTCAATTCAATGCAATGCGTGTATGAGCAATACATGATGCCCCTAGGCTAACTCATTTTTGTAGTATGTTATATTATTAAAATCACATATTTTTGGTCTATTATAGTGCTTACACATTGCTATTGTATGCTTAAGTTGTGCATGATAATTGTACATGATCTTTAGGCAAAAGAAAAATTCACATGTCTAGTTTGTGGTCCGAAGATGAAATCTTGTCATTCAAGAAGTTTAGGAAAGTAGGTGTTTGATTAGTTTACACACATTCTCCAAAATAATCATAAGTATTGAATTATTGAAAAACATCTTTTTAATGGAAAAGAAGATACATCACTGAGGCTATGAAGAATGACACCCCATCTATGGAAGTTGGAATATGATCGACTAAATCATCAAGGTAATGTCTAGTTTGTTGTCCAAAGTCTAAAATTTGTATTTTGATATTGTCTTATATTTACTAATTATGTAATTGATGCTCATGAAAGTTGTCAAGGCATCAATAACCAACTTTCTAGAGGAATGAAAAGTTATCCTACTCAATTTAGTAGGTTACCATACTATAAGGATCTCCCAATTATGTATTTGTTTGATGCTATGCATATTGAAAAGAATGTAATAGAGACATTATGAAAAATATTGGATGGAAGGCATGATAGAGAAAAAATTGCCAAAATTTGTACCGACATTCATGAATCTAATCATGCACTAAAAGATTTCATTGAATCAAATAGCAATGGAGACCACATAAATACAAGTGCCCTTGGTTATTAATAGAGCAACAAAGTGATGCATTAAAAGAAGTCATTAAAAAAAAAAAAATTCAATAGGATTTTCTACAAATATAAGCACTCTTCTATCAAAGAAAGGTGATTTTGGACTAGGGTTGAAAACACATGATTGGCATACCTTCATCAAAGTAAGTCATGTTCTCTATTTATAGTATATTTGTAAAATTGAATATACTACCTATTACATTATTTAATAATATATTGAAATGATCATTTTTTAATGATTGCAGTACATTCTACCTCTATCCCTTCCACATCAGTTTGACAATAGTATTAAACAAGTTCTATATGATCTTGAAAAATACATGAGGTTAGAAGTGTTTTTTCTTAGATTTGTATAATTTTATTTCAAATCTCATTTATATGTTCTTGCCTATTGAATCTCTTTTAGGTGGTTATCATCTAAAGAAATGGATAAAAAGATATAAAATATTGGAAGAAAAAAATTCCATAGCTTATGTGTGAAATAAAAAAGTGTCTACTTTCAACCTTTTTCAATGCTCAAGAACACTGCCTCATACATCAAGTTGAGGATATTGAATTTTGTAGACCTATACAAACTAGGTCAATGTGGATGGTTTAGAGGCACTTGAAATTTAGGAAGGGCTTGGTTTGACAATGAGCATGTCCTAAGGGTTCTATAGTAGAGGGATATATGGTATACTATACCATGGTGTACATTAGTGAATATCTTCCAAAGTTTACAACAAATATCCATGTAGATCACATTTGGGATCCCAACTCTAATGAAAAATTCAAAGGAGAGTACGTGACAGGGAAAGGTAGATTGAGGAGATTAGGAGGTAATTATAAGTTGTTTTTTGTTAGTTATTAATTCTTATCCATCATCAATATAAGTTTTTTCTAACTAGTTTAATTGTTTTCTTTATAGTTGGTCATGAGTGAGATGCACTACATTTGTATATTTCAAAAAAATTTGATTGGATAACGGTATGGATTGAACAATCTCAAGAAAATGGTCACTCATTAAAATTGGAAAGTGTTGCATTGCTGGTTAAAGAAGCTCATCATAATGGAGATCTCAATGTTATGCCAATTGTACTTGATCTACTATATGGCTTAAGAGATACAAAGGTATGTAAAAGATTACTAATCATGAGCCATAAGTTTACTATCACCTCATAGATCAATGCAAATAATTTTGACATATTTTAATAATTGTAGGTCAAACACCACAAAGCTATGTACTACCATGGTCATATATTTCACATAAAAATGTCAGACGAAATGAAGAAAACATGTGATTCTAGGATAAGTGTAGTCTTCGTGGTCACTAGTATTTTGTCTAGAACTGACATACATCCTCAATAATCTCAAAATTGATACTATGGAATTGTTGATGATATACTTGAGTCTAACTTTAATTCATTTAAAATAGTTCTATTTATTGTTAAATGGTACAAGCTGTGATTGAATCAAAATGATCCTGATAAGACTATTATTGAACATGATAGTGGATTTATAATGATTAGAAAAAAGTCATTTGAGCTAGTTAGAGATAAGCCCTATGTTTTACCAAGCCAATGCGAGTAAGTGTTTTACTTTGGCATTCCACAAAAACTAGGTGGGTCATTTTTTGTTAGACATGATCCAAGAGGAAGGCCAATAAAGTATAATGTGATGGAAGAAGAAGATACTAAATAAGCACAAAATGAAGTAAATGATTATCACAAATGACTATTACCCAATGATGATGAAGAAGAAGATGGTGATGACTTTGGTCTTGCTGATGATAATGGTGATAATGATGATCATGATCATGATCATGATCATGATCATGTTGATGAAGATGGCGATGATCATGGCGATGATGGTGATGATGATGATGGTGATGAAGATGATGATGATGGTGATAAAGATGGTGGTGGTGACGACGATGATCAAAGTGACAAGTATGATGATGGTGATGATAATGATGACATGGATGAAGATGATGATCAATAAAATTTCTATCTAGATATGATCAATGTCAACTATGATGGGGTCATGTATGACCAAATTTTCTTTCAAAAGCATAAGTGCATATATAAACATTAAGTAGAACATGTCATATATTTTTTTACACCAAATTTTTGGCTAACTTAAGATAAATGATTTACATATACAATCTACTTTATTATTAATATATTTTTAGGTAAGTCTATTACTTTCATTTCATTTTTGATTGCTAATAATTACTAATCTTTTTTACAAGGCAACATGGATAGACCACCACGTCACACAAGTGGGGATGCACCATCTCACACACCTTCTTCAATGTAGGTAAACCTTAATTATTGTAATTGTTCAAATTATATAGAAAAAATGCCATATTATTATGTTCTTTTTGTTATGGATTTGGAGTTGTTTTGATTGAATTTTATTGATATTGAATTTTGCAGATATGCACATTAGTTACACCAAAAATTTCTTTCAAAACCATATGTGTAGATACAAACATTAAGTACAACATGTCAAATACTTTCATTACGCTGCTAATTTCTAAGAATTACTAATCTTTTTCACAAGGCAACATGGGTAGACCACCACACATAGGTGGGGATGCACCATCTCACACACCATCAGTGAAGGTAAACATTAATTATTGTAATTTTTATTGTTAGATAGAAAAAAATATCATATTATTATGTTCTTTTCATTATGGTGTTGGAGTGATTTTGATGAAATTTTACTTCTTTTAAAGTTAATAGATGTATACATTAGTTATGCCAAATTTTTCTTTCAATACCATTTTTAGATAGAAACTTTAAGTACAATATGTCAAATAGTTTCATTTCACTGCTAATTTCTAAAAATTAGTAATATTTTTCATAGAGCAACATGGGTAGACCACCATGCACAGGCAGAGATGCACCATCTCACACACCTTTAGTGGAGGTAAACATTAATTATTGTAATTTTTATTATTATATGGAAACAAAAGTTGTATTATTATGTTGTTTTCTTTATGGCTTTGGACTTTATTTGATGAAATTTTACTAATATTGATGTCACAAATGATAGGGAAAATCTAGAATGACAACAAATCAAATACGATTTGAAATGCGGGCATCATTTCTACATGACATTACCCTTAGGACTTGTTTGGCTACTAGAATATGATTTGTGAATTGGCATTCAGAATCTAAAATTTGGGATTCTGGAACTTGAAATCTAGATTATTATTTTGGCGATTTCATTTGGGACTATTTGGTTCAAATCAAAAAATATTTGATATTCAAAATTTAATATTATGTACCTAGTTGGTTCAAACCAAAAAATATGGCATTACATAATAGTTGAATCTTAATATTTTTTTTGATGTTCGAGGATTGTCATGTGTGTTTTTTATTCCAATTTTTGGCTAGGGTTTCTATTTTTTAGTTTATTTTGAATTTTTGGCTTTAAATACTAAGCAAAATGGCCGTTGGAAATGGCAAAAATTGCTCCCTTTGGTCACTTTTGCATTTGTAAGTTTTTTTTCTTATAGAGATTGTTCATGTTTCTAGGGTTTCAAGCTCTAATGGCATGGAAGGGGCTTTCATTTTGTAGAAAACTATTAAAACTTTGTGTTGTTGCATGTCTATGTATAGATTTTCCTAGGTGATTCGGTGAGAAATGATTTGTTGGCTTTAAAACGGTAGGTAGTGTTTGGGGCTAGGGTTTATTTTTTGCTAAATGTCAGCCCTTCACAAGCTTAATGATTTCCTTCTACTCTTGCCTTGTCTTAGTTGATCAATATAGAGGGTGGGTCACTGTGTCATCAAATGTGTAGATTGTCATGCCCCTTGCGCTATCATACTTGATCACCAAACTCAAATTGAAATATAAATTTATTGTCTAGATGTCAAATACAATTAGATTTCACTTTATTTGGAATCCACAATGGGATTTAAAATGGGGTTTAAAATGTGGATTCCAAATAAAAAGTATTTTGATGGGAGATAGAATTCTTGTTTTTGGGGTCAAATGAGGATACTAGATTCTAATTTTTCCCAATTCCAATTCTGATTGTGCAAACCCAAACAATGAATTAGAATATTTTTAGAATTTTGAATGCCAATTCCATTTTAATTCTAGTTACCAAATGAGCCCTTAGTGTTGACCCTATGTTCATGGCCCAACAACTCAAACAAAGATACATTGATGAAATTGTTATCATTATCATCAAGTGTGACACAAGCAAGGAGAAAGAGGTAGTGAAAAAAGAATTTGACCATAGGGTCCAATTTTTGAAGTAAGCAGTAATTAATCTAAAGAAATAATAGAAGTTCAATAGATGTTAATATTTATAGTATCTTATGAATCATGTGATCTAAAACATTATGTGTTCTTGTATAGAAATATGTGATAGTTGTGACATCGTGTGGTGAACATGGTGAGGGTTGTAGTGCACTTTGTGTAAGTAACACTTTGTTTGATTGTTTTCATCAACATTATAACACTTAACTTTTTTTTGGACACTTTTAGCTAGTATTCCATTTGATCTTTAACCATTGCAAATTTATTTTCTAACAATATTGTATTCTTTAGCTCATAATGAATTGTGAATTCCTCTTTCAGTTAGTGGTCCAATATTGCCTTGTGCATTGTTGGAAACAAGGAGCATGCAAACATCCTCGTCTATGCCCACTACAACTGGTAAAACCTTGTTTTGCTATATTTTTTAATGTGCTAACCATGCATTATTTTTTTTTGGGTGGATTTTGTACTCATGTACCTATTTTGTGCACTAATAAATAGACCTTTAGTTGATAGAGCAACAGAGACTAGTACTATTGAAGCTGATCCATTTCCTAGAGCAGTCCATGTGACTAGTACTGGTTCATTTGTAGGGACATTGTTATTGAACAAGAAAACTATGTTTCTATTAAAATTATGAAAGCTTCGAGGTGCTTTAAAATTGTTATTATTTAAGTGTAAATTTAGTTTACTTATACATAACTCATTTTGGATTGATAATCCATTTATGTTTTCGTAGGTAATAATGTTTTTTTTTTTTTTTGAAAAACAGGGGTAAAAATTTATTCAAATAACATCAAAGTACAATGCAAAGGCCAGATGCCCCAAGAACCACTACATATGTCTATCCTCTAATAAGAGCTGATCAATAAACCTACAGTAATCAGGAGGTAATTCCTCCCTTCCACTAATATCCCAATTATCCCCATTCTCTGAAGCCCACTTTGCCAAACAATCCGCCACCTTGTTCCATTCACGAGGGATATGAAAAAAGCAGACAAAGTCCAAGGTACTACAAAAACTTAAGATTTGTCTTACCAAAGAGGCCAGTTCCAAATTAGCATTCTCCCAACTTTGGTTATTTAACATATCAACAACAATCTGAGAATAAGATTCGCATATGATCCTTTTCCAGCCTATGGAACATCCTCTCTCAATAGTATTTTTAATGGCTAGAGCCTCCATCAAATTATTAGAGTGCTGGCCCTTATAGGTAGAGAAGAGAAAAACTGCCCCCCCATCATTACTTCTACCTATAGCTCCAATACCTACATGTCCTGGATTCCCCCGAGAAGAGCCGTCTGTATTAATCTTGAAGGTTCCAGCTGGTGGGGGAGTCCATCTCCCAACCCTACAGACCTGTTGCTTACCATAACAATGCCTTTTTCTAAAAGTATGCCTATGTTTACTACCATCCAAATTCAAATTCCTCATAATAACCTGATCATCAGGATCTATACTTTCAGCCATATCACATTTTGCAAAAATAGTCTCCTATAGCATGCCAAGAATCCTCCTCCACATTTGAGGGCTATCCAATTTACAATCACAAAAAATTCAGTGATTCCTTTCCAACCAGAGGTTCCAGAGAATAAGAACCGGTCCAACCATCCAAGCAACTTGCAAAAAGGAAGTCCTTGCTAGAGGTCTACCCAGGCTTTCCCAAAATTTGATGAGAGAAGTGGCATGGATACACCCATAGCACCAAGCCTCCCACCATCTATGCCATATTTCCCTTGCAAAGGGGCACAGGAAAAATAATTGAGATATACCTTCTTCATTATGCACACATAAGAAGCAGACAGAAGGGCCCTGGAAGCCTCTTTTGCAAATATTCTCCTATGTGAGGCATTTCTTCTGAGCTAACAACCATAAGAAAAAATTACATTTGGGCCAAGAAAAAAGTATTCCAAACCTTCTTCCACCAATGTACTTCCCCTAGACCATGCAGGTTTCTATCAAGAGTAGCATAGCCCTGAGCCACCAAGAACTTGCCTTTAGGACTAGGACTCCAAGCCAAAAAATCTCTCTCCCTAAGAGAGCTACAAAGCCTACCCTTCAACACATGAGAAAGAAGAGCACGATCCTCATCAGAGCCACCAATAGGACACTCTTGAGGATCCTTCCAGCAAGTCACTTCCACCTGACCCATGATCTTGAAAGTTTTAAAATGCTCCACCTTAAACTAGCCAGCAGTAGTGCAAGCATGACAAAGAGGCCGAAGCTGGGGAAAGCTAGAGATCAAGGGCAGGTGCCCATCCCAAGATTCCTGCCAAAACAAAGCATCTAATCCACTATTACAAATCCAAAATAGACCCTCCTTAATCAGTTGGGCTCCCTTCTTAAGGGTATTCCAAACACAAGAACCTTTCCCCACCAAAGCGAGTCGTGGCACATCAGAACTATCAACCCCAAGGAAATACTTATAAGTAAGAATCTTGGCCCAATCCAAATTTTGATTGTTGCACCATCTCCAATATAGATTAGCAGCCAATACTATGACCACCAGTGCCATAGACCTAAGACCGAGGCCCCCAGCATGCTTTGGCCTACAAACATATTCCCACTTAACTAGGCTCCATTTTGATGAGAGGAGGGTGCCTGACTAGAGAAATTGATGAGATAGAGCATCAAACTCCTTCACAAAGGATGTTGGAGGGACTTGTACACAACACCTGTAGATAGGGAGAGATTGCACTACAGTTTTTAGAAGGATCGCTCTCCAGCAGAAGAAAGCCATCTGTAAGTCCAATGATTGACTTTGCTGCAAAACTTGTCTAAGATCCCCTGCTAATACCCTCAATGTTGAGATCCCAAGGCCAAAGGGACCCCAAGGTATATCAAAGGAAGAGAGCCAATCTAAAATCTAAGGATCCTAGCAATCCTATGTTGAATGAGTTGCAGGGTATTGAAGAAGTAGATGGAAGATTTGCTATCATTGATGCACTGACTTGAAGCCCTCAGGTAGCTATCAAGAGCCTACCTGAAGTTTACAGCTTCACTAACTCTGGCAGATCCCATCAATGCTGTATCATCCACAAATTGAAGGTAAGAATATGCAGGGAGAGAGTCATTCCATCTCCAACCTTGAATAAGACCCCGCTCCACTTGAGACTTAATGAACCTTCCTAGACCTTCTACCATGATAATGAATAAATAAGGAGATAAAGGATCCCCCTACCGAAGTCCTCGAGAAGCATTGGACACATCAGAAGGCTCCCCATTTACAAGAACATAATAGGAAGTGGAGGTCACACGGCTAAGAATCCAGTTCACCCACTCCTTAGCAAAACCAAACTCCAAAAGAATGTTTTGTAAAAATTCCCAACTCACTCGATCATAAGCTTTAGCCATGTCAAGCTTCATAAACATAACCCTCTCTCTAGAATTAGCCATAGAGTGAATAGCTTCCATTGCAACCACAAAACCATCTAAAAATTTCCTTCCTTCAACAAAACCCCCTTTCTCTAGGGATATCAAGGAACTGAGAAGAGGCTTAAGTCTCTCAGCAATCAGCTTAGTGATAATCTTGTAAACAACATTACAAAGTGCAATGGGTCTAAATTGAGTCAACTGATTAGCCCCTTCCTGTTTTGGTATGAGAACCAAAAAAGTAGAATTCAAGGACCTGAGCATCTATTTATTCCTATGTGATTCCTGAACCACCTCAAGGAGATCAAACTTCACTATTTCCTAGAACTCCTGAAAGAACTCAATAGAAAAACCATCAAGGCCAGGAGCCTTACCTTTCTTCATGCTAAACACCACCTTCTCCAATTTAGGAAACTAGATAGGGCATAAGAGAGCCTCATTCATCTCTATAGAAACAAGTTGAGGAATGCAATCCAAAAATCTCCCTCTCCTCCTCCCTAGCATTCAGTGCTTCCTTAGAAAAAATATCAGAGAAATAGTTGATTGCAGCCCTAGAGATATCCTGATTGGAAGAAAGATGATCCCCTTCAGGCGAGATGAAAGAGGCTAAATAATTCACCTGCCTCCGAACCTTGACCAAAATATGGAAGAATGCAGTGTTCCTATCCCCCTCTTGAAGCCAGTCAACATGAGATTTTTGCTTCCAAAAAATCTCCTCCCGAAGCTCCCACTCTTCTAATCCTTTAAGGGTCAAGGACTCAGCATCACTTAGGTCAATAGTCCTCCCTTGATCTCGAATCAACCAAGTAATGTTGTCCAACCTAGTCTAAGCAGCAATCCTTTAAGCCTGTAGGTTCCCAAAACATTGTTTATTCCACTTCTTAAGCTTGTACTTAACATGCTGGAGTCTTTTACAGAAAGTATACATTGCTGTCCCATGGGCTGGCATCCCCGCGTACCACCAATCCACCATTAGGTCCTACAAAGACTGGTCTCTTAACCACATTAACTAAAACTTAAAAGGAGGGTTTTTGGTGATTCCATAAGTAGTAGCTGAGAACTTGATGGGCCAATGATCTGAGCCTCTCCAATCAAGAATTTTTGAACTGGTGATCAAGTTGTTGTTCATCCAAAAACAAGACACCAAAAATCTGTCGAGTCTTTCAGAGATAGCCTCAGCACCACACCTCCTGTTATTCCAAAGAAAAACAACATTATTTGGTTTCACATCAATGAGCTTCAAAGAGTCTATCATATCTCTAAACAAATTTGCAGAAGGATCCAGCCTAGCAATCCCACCATGTTTTTCATCTAAACTAGTAATAGAATTAAAGTCGCCAGCCAAAATCCATGGGAGAAATGGGTCTAAGGCGCAGATGTAACTAATGTGAGCCCAAAGTTGTGCCTTGCCTGAAATATCAGTGGGAGCATAAATGTTGGAAAGAAGGCATCTTTCTCCACTGTCCAAACAAGATATAACCAGGGAGATAGAAGAACGACTAGAAATCCACCATAAGGGAATAACTTTTCGTGGGTTCCAAAAATAAGCAACTCCCCCTGAACTATTCTAAGATCACACCCCTTGCCAATTACCCTGGGGCCAGATATGAGGAGCACAACTAGCTAATCCCTCCACTGTAAGCTTGGTTTCCTAGATAAAAACCACATCTGGTACCTAAGAGTCAATCAATCTATGAATAGCCTTTTATCTAGGGACATTGTTCAACCCTCTAAGATTCCATGATAGAACAATCATTTATGGGGGTGAAAGAAATGAGAGTCAATAGGTCTCACAAATCCAGAGTCAACCAAAGTATCACCCATAAGCTTCACCCTCTCTTGATTCGTCTTTCTGCCACTCCTTGCTGGTTTATCCAAAGGACCTTTCTTAAAGGTTTTCTACTGTAAACCTAATGTAGGATGAGATTTATTTCCCTTGGCTGAATTGGAGGCCCCCTTAGGAGCAGGGGGGTCTGGAGCCACCACTACCGAGCTCATCTAAACCTGAGAACCCTGGTGATCCCTGGTACCTTTATCCTAGGACTGCATATCCATATCAACCTGTGCATACTGAAGGTCCTCTGAAGGTAATACTTGATCATCTTTCTTCGCCTATTCTTCCTAAACTTCTTTCAGCCCCTTATCTCCAAAGGAAAGCTCAACCAAAATACCATCCTCTTGAATCAGGTCCTCAAGAACATCAAATCTATTAAAAGTACTATCATTATGTCTATCCTGCCAAGTTCTTTTCTTACCTTTGCCCCTATTGCGAGATTTAACCTAAGTAAAACCTTCATTATCCTTAGGATCAGTAGATGTTGGAGCCTTCTCCTTATCCCCTTTTAAAGGGCCAAAAGCATTTGCAAGACTAGGCTTGAACCTGGGGCATTTGCGAAGAAAATGACCAGATTCATGGCAAATAAGACATCTAAATGGGAGGGTCTCATAATCCAACTGCTAGATCCCGGAAGAGGATCCCAAACATATTTCCATAGAATCTAGTAATGTATTAGTTAAATCAACTTCTACACAAATGTGAGCATAAGAGATTACCTTACGGTCTTGAGTTTGTGTAGCTGCTCCTACAAGCTTTCCCAAAAGTAAAGAGATTGAATGAAGTATATCCTCCCTCCAAAACTCCAACAAAAATCGTGACAGCCAAACCCACACTAGAACCCGTGAAGGGATTTCCTTAGCTAAATTGAAGCCCATGTGCCAAGGCTTGATAAAAAGCCCCACCTGGTTGAAAAAATACGGGCCTCCTTCAAAAGCCCTATTCCTATCTGACATGCATGAGAAGACAACTAGAAAATAATTATTCATAGCTAGAATAATCTCCATATCTCCTTCGGGGTTCCAAATTCGACAAGCCCAAGAATCCAACACAGGTAAGGAGAGGCACAAGCCCAAAAAATTGCAAATAAGGGCATGATTCTACCAATATTCAACATCTTCAAAAATCTACTCCGGTTGAATCACTAAGACTAGGCGATCTTCAGATCTTTCTAGACATCCATTAACTTTTTTAATCTGGGGTACTCCATTTGAGGATGACCCCCCATCTCCCAAAGTGGATTTACTCAACAGATCATCACCATTACCCTTTGCTGATGGGGTTGGCACGATCATCTCCATTTCCTATGAATCAACCTCTAACATTGCTGACCCACCGTAGGATCAACTCCACCTCCACCAGTCAAAGAGGATGGGCGAAGACACCCCCCAGTCCCCATCCCCACCGCAGCCACTATCAAACAACAAACTTTGATGTCGAATCTTCCAGCCAAAACCCACCCCAATCAGCAGTCACCTCACCCATCCAAAACTCCATGAGCCAGAGACAACAACACCCCCCCACACATGTAGACAGCTTGACACCCTTTGCAGACATCCTTTGCATGTAGAGAATAGAGCAAAGGCTAGGGCATGCAGGCCCTAGCATTCGCCTTGCAAAATGCCATCGCTCCGCACCCTCAGCAACCAAATATTTTTTATTTCAATTCCTCCAGTAATAATTTTTTCTTTGATCATCTTTTTGATATGACATTGAGGCTATTTGAACCCACATATGTAAAAGGTACATAGTTTCATATCATTACTACATAATTTTTCCTTTCTTCCATTTATTGTACTATATTAAAGTTAATGATCTAACAAATTTTTTTTTTTAAAAGTGGAATTTACAATCTTCTAAACTAAAAAATTAGCTAATTACATCTTTTGAAGACCTATTTGGACAAAACATTTTTGATACCACCCTACTTTTGAATAGAGCATCAAGGCATATAAAGACTATGAGGGATCAATATAGAAGGGGTCTTAAGGAGAACCCAAAATACAATCATCTTCCTATGATTCCATAGATGGAGTGGAATGAAGTAATAGAAGATGCAAAGGAGAAAAGGCTATGTGAAAATAGAGTAAATGAACCAACACAGGGAAAAATAAGGTATGTCATGATATTATTAAGCACATTGTAATCATGCACTAATTAGTGATCTTTGTAAATATATAATCTAACATGTTTGAAACTATTCATAGACTGTGGGACACATCAATGGCTACAAAAATGAGACTAGAAAAGGTTGGCCAACACAAACTTAGCTTTAGTTGCTATATGAATCTTCAGTCTTGACTTGTAAGTAGTAGCAATAATATATATATATAATGTTGCAAACAATTTTGTTTAATAAAACCATACATGGAAAATTGATGATATTAAGCAAAAGAAATAGGGCACAAAATTCAATGTGGAACTCACAGATGAAGATAAAAAATTTTCCTTGAAGGAATGCTATAAAGTCGTGGTTGCATGCCTACACCAAGAATTTGAAAGCCTTGCCCAAAAATTTGGTGCACCAAATGAGACACAAGTAAATTGGTTAGATGAAAAGTAAATAAAATTGAATAGTTGAGAAAATTCTTTTTTGGTGTTAGTTTTGAACATATATTGATTGCATAACAATGCACATAACATTTTACTACAACCTTCATATCCTATCATAGAACTTTCTCATGATGAAGGCCATGATGTGCATTATAGTGGTGGAGGTATTAATTTTCTATTCAAAATTAATTATGCAATTATGAATAAAATTTAACATCTTCAATTGAAATTTGATGTGTATCATTTTTAAAAATATTTTAGAGCATGTTGAACATCATGGTGAAGGAGTTGAGCATGTTCCAAGTGTTCAACTTGTTGACGTGGTGGTGGATCAAAATGTTAATGTACATGATGTGGCACTGTCAAGGAAGAAAAATGCATGTTATGTTGTACTAGTACTTAATTATATACTTGTAATAGTTTTTTAAAAAAAAGAGTATGCCAATTTAACCCATTTACTTGTTCTTGCAACATAGCCCCCTTTAGTGCAATAGCTTCCTGCTCCTCCAAAGAGGAGGAACCATCATAATTTGACATTACATGTACCACAAGAGGAGGATAATGAGGAAGATATTGATGGTCCTATTAGCCTTTTTCTTAACAGATCTAAGAAAAACAAAAAGAAGAAATGATGTTTTAAAAATGTTCTTTGATAAACCTTGTTGGACAATGAAAGAACTTTTTTTAAAGTAATTATCTATGAATATTGAGTATTAATATTGATTTTTGTTTTATGTTAACATGAATATTGTTACGTGTTAATGAAGTATTTATTAGTATTGTGTATTAATGAATTTTATATCATATTAATGAATGTTATGTGATTGTATCGATTGAATGGTATAGTTCATAAATGGATGAATGAATGAATGAAGTATGTAATTAGATGATAATGGGTAGTTTAGATTGATGTTAGGGGGAGTTGGGTGAGGCTAGATGAGCTTCCACCTTCACGTGGTTGACCTTGTTAAGTAGAGAATATTATAGTATTCTCAAAACCAAGTGGAGCTCAAACTAACATACCAAGGAATTTCAAAACCCAAATCCATCTACCTCTCATCTTCTTATCCCAATAAGTCATCTTTTTTGCCACTATATTCATATTCAATATTCTATTTTTCACAATCTTGATAATGAAATCCTCCATCTTGTTAGTAAGTTGTTCCTATCCTATCCTTTTATTTTTAAAAATGCATCTATTTCACTCCTACCATAACTCCCATATGACAATAGATGGTGTTGCAGTCCACAAGCCACCATACAAATAGTCCTTATTTTGAATAGATTTTTATCTTTGGTCTTAGCTATTTTTTAATTAGGTAATTATAGCCCTCCTTAATGTTCTAGTTTGTAGTAGTCATTTGATAGTTTCTTTGAACAACCTCAACCCCATAAGAAATCTGCAAAACATAGTAGATGAGGACTATTGGAGCAACCTTCATTACTATATCCAAACCAAGGTAACCCATTTAATTTTTTTTTTATACCATGGAAAGACTTGTAAACTTATCTCCATATTCCAACTCTATTAAAATAATTTCTCCTCTATCTCCTTTGGTGCTTAGAATTGGTATTGCTATTCAAAGATAGTAGCAGAGAAAGCAACATGTGAGTATGTGATGTTTAGTTTTTTTTTTAAATTTTGTATCTAATTTTAAATACATTTATAGGTTTGTATATATGTTTATATAATTAAATAGAATGGTCTTACTCGAACATAATTCATGTTCATTTTTTGTTGTTTCTAATATTAGTCCATGGAATTGGTTTAATGTGACTTTGGGCAATTTCATCAAAAGTGCAACCATAATTTCCTTCACCTTGTAGTCCAACAAAGAAATTTCTTGTATTTGAGAATGATGTCCTAGAAATCAATATTGATAAAGGTGAACATCTAAGTCCAGTGTCTATCCTTGATTATCCTTTCCATGAAGATTTTTCCAGCCCAAACGAGTTCAAAGAAATAAGTTCAAATCTTCATGGTATGTGAGATTTTATCATTAGCTTAATTTATTTTCCAATTAAATCTAGAGCATGTCTCATGCAATGTACACATTTTGAATTTATATATTCAGTGGTTCTGATCACTATGCCTATGTTTCAAAACTACACTTACAACTTCATCTACTTAAGTGTGAGGGGTCAAAAAGGCTAGTACATAGGTCTAAAAATTTCCTACATGGGGAAAACTTACATTTCAAAGATTATAAAATTGGAGATGAGGAAATTGCAAGGGAAAACACTTGCAACACGCCATCTAATGGGGAGGCAAGGATAGACTAGCTAGTCTATGCTCCTGATCCCCAACTAGGATCTAAGTATTCTTTTGGCACCTATAATGGTCTCTAGGATTCCTTACTCATCCAAGGATCCCCTAACCTACCTTAACCTACCCATCAAGTTAACTTTTCCAACCTTCCAGCATTCCTAGCTTGTTCTCTAGCACCTAATTCCCTAAAAGGTTGATAAAGGTCTTCTAGGGTCCTACACCTTTCCCAAACTCCAAAAAGGATTGTGATGATTTTTAGAGTGGTTTTACAATATATTCTACATAACCAAAATGATGGCAAGGATGGGTTAATACCCAATTGAAGGGTTTCTTCACAAATAGGGCTACTAGAGGAGCCCCAATTAGGCCTCCTTGTGGATTTTTAGGGCTTTTACCTCCTTTCTTTCAATGATTCAATAGAATTAGTAATAATAATTTTTTTTTATAAATGACCCATTCTCAAGGATTTTCAGGGTCTCAAGCCCTCAACAGGTCATACAACATTTTGGCAAATAATGAAGGTTTTTAGGGTTTCATAGACACCTTACTATCCTACCCTTCCATAGAACTTTCCAAAGCCTTTCAAGACTTATTCTTCACAAAATCACACCTCCTAAAATCCTTCTTGAACCTCTCTAAAGTACTTTTCATGAAATCCACTTGTCTGCCTTTTAGAGCTATTCTACTACTGTCTACTCCTAGTCAGATACTACTGTATTCACCTAGGACAAGATCAAATAAATGATTGCATTTGTTTTTTGGGCCCCTAATTGCACATATTTATATATTAGGGTCTATATTCCTTGATTCCAAAGTACCATGGTGTGCCCACAATGGAAACAAGATCTACAACCCCATGTTTATAAGCTCTCAAAAACTAGTAGAGCATAGTCTACTTAGAAAGAATTAAACAAAGCACTTGCAAAACTTGAAAAGAACTAATTTAATTCTTTCACAAGGAATAATTAGAATTAGACACACTATTCCATCCAATTAAATCCACAAACACTTCTCTATTCACTTCAAAACTTAATAAAAACTAGTAACTATCATGACAATTCTAGGCATAGTCTAATGTTTTGTACTATAGTTGTACAATGGATTTTACCAACCATTGCATTAGGGTTTTCTAGGAAATTTATAGCCTTCTCCTCAATTTTTGTGCTTGATTAGGGCTTTTTTTTAGCCTCTTAGCAAAGTTAGGAAACAAAAAGAGAAATGTTATTGAGCAACTTTTGAAAAGTTGCTGGCAACTTTTGCTCATACATTGAAAATGACCATTGTAGGTAATCCTAAATTAAAAATGTTCTCAAATTCCAACCAAACACCTATCCCTAGACTTCTAACAAATTAATGAACTCATTATGCATTCATGGAAGCATTGTGCCACTTATAAGGAGTAACCAATTGAACTTGAACTTTTAGGACCAAGACACACAAAATGAGCTTTTAAGCTCTTATTTTACTTACATGCTTCTTATGAGAAGTTCAACACAACAAAAATGTGTTGGTGGGAGCCCTTGGAAGTGTCCTCCTACACCACCATTAGAGGCTAGAACATCCCATACATCCAACAATATATTTTCTGCCACTGAAAAGTTTAATATTGAATCTCTAAGAATGGATGGTATTTGTTGTTCAGAGGAATAGTTGCCTAATCTTCTATATGTTAGAGATGTATTTGTTGCTACTAGTTTCATTGGGGATTCTAATATAATTTTTTCTAGATGGCATTCCCCTAGCAATCCATTGGATCCCCATTTGTTTGGCAAGTTAGAAGGTTTGTATAAGAACATGAGACCATCTAAAAGGAATTTCAGTGACATTGAGTTCACTGAGGTAAGTGCATCCATTGGAATAAATGCTCATAGAAGTAGGTCAGAATTCCATCTCCTATATGACTGCATAGTATTGGAAATATTAGGATCACTCCTTAATTAATTATCATTCCTGGGTAAGACCAACAAAAATGAACCTTAAGCCTATGGTTTCTGGTAAGAAGCTATTGAAAGAGACATGGACAAGAATTACTTATCACCTTTATCCATAGGCAAAAGTTTACCACACTTTAGAAAACCTTGTAACAAATGATTTGTCTAGAGAAACTATGTAGATGGAGTTGAAAGGTGACATTGAGCTAACAAGACATGAAATAGAGAGAGCAATATTTAATGACTTGATCGAAGGTATTCTTTATGATCTTGTATCATATGGAATTAACAGTAGTTATAAGCAATAAATTTGAATGTTGCATGTTGGGATTAGTAAGATCTATTAAAAAATTGGGTGTTGAATAATATTTTTCATTTTTGAAGATTAATAGATTGAATTTGATACATGCTCTTTGGAGAGGCAATTGATTTAATAGTAACTATATTTAATATATATATAAAGTGGCTACCACCATTTATGGGTTTTTATCTGATGCAAGAACTAAGCAATGTTTGAGTATAACATTCTTAAAAAATAGAATCTACTAAGCATGCTATTCTAGGCCGTATTAGGAATAATTATGGTAAAACAATCTGTAGCTGGTAGAAAGGAAGAATAAACAATAGTGCCTTAGAGATTTTACCATTAATTTAGTGCATCTTATTGATTGAGTTCTTTATGTTGAAAATTTTAAATTTTAGTAGCACTTGGATGCTTTTTTATTAGACTTTGGAAATGTAACAAACATAAAATAAAAAGAGGATTAGAAAAGAAATAAAAAGAAGATTGAAAAAGAAATCATAATGGTCTGAACAGTGAGCTTGTTCCAAACAAACAATGGAAACTAAAATGGATGATTCCAATTAATCATTTAACCTTTAATTATTTAGATAGTTATGAAGTTCACTTCTAGATTCAATTGTGTGTATTTCTAGATAGTTACAATGCTAAAAAATACACACAATTGAATCCAAAAGCAAACTTCATAATCTTCAATGGATTGTGGAAATTAGATGTTATTATTTAAATAGTTTCAATTTGTTTTAGTTTGTTTTATGGAAAGGAAATAGTCACTTTCATGGTATCCTCTTAGCTATCTGAGTTAGCAATTATTGATTGTCAAGTAATTTTACATGCACTAAGTCCTAATTATTTCAAATATTGTTAAATGCTATGTATTTATCGTGGTCATGTTATTGGTTTTTTTCTTATTATAGGTCATAAGGAGATTTAAGGTTTGCTTAAGTTTTATGTCTCCTACAACCTAGATCTTATCAGGGAAATGAGTACTCAATCCAAGTAGGTGATTATGGGGATTTCCATCAGTGCGAATTTTGGCATGATGTTAGTAGCTTGTTTCCTCTGGTGTATCATATGGCATAGGAAGTGTTATAAAGACCAACTGAGCATGAATATTCAAAGTGGTATATCACTTCCCATCCATGTTAACAACATTGATTCAAGTACAATACTTTTAGAGTGTAATTGATCATGGAGCAATGCTAGTGTGAGGCCTCACCCTAACACATTGTAGCATAGTTGATACTTTATTATTTTGATACTCATGACTTAATATGCTAAGACACTATTGGATACACTAAACATATTATGTTATTTCATGTTGTGTGATGTTTTACTTTCAGATTTTTTTTTCGTCATTTAATGCTTTATGAACATGTATATTGATGTAGTAAGTGAATGCAGAATTAACACTTTGATTATGAAATTTTAATGATTGAGAATATGAGTAGAATGAGATAAACAACTGATTATTTGAAGGTTGAATGTTTTAATTTATGATATTTCCTTGGTACATTATATACATATGTGCATGTGATTTTCTTGAGCTACTGATGTGTGCAATGAGTGTGTAGGATATTTTAGCCAAGAAATCTAACAGAGAAATGAAACTAAACCCTATGTATCATTTGTGGAAGCCTTGTTGTTCCTATTTTATTTGTATCATGAGATGTATGAATGTATCATCCTATAATTAGTAAATGTTAATATTTCATAATAGTGTTTTTATAATGTCGCTTGACACTTGTGAATTGTATATGCATTCCAACATGATAGTTAGGGTTAACCAAATAACCTACAAAATCTAAGTTGGGCTAAGTTAGTGACCTTTTTGCTAATTAGCTTATAATCAAGATTAATTACCTCTAATCTAGATTAGTGTTTAATCTACATTTTGAAGGTTGTTAGATAGTTGTAAAAATTCCTAGCATTTGTTAGGTCCCTAATTTATCCTATAGGCCTAAAAACATGGAATCTAAGTACCTAAGGGGTATGGGTATGGGTTGGGGACATTTTCCACCCCCTAGCCCCTTTTGTTGACTTTTATGGTGACTCAAAAATCTCATTTTTATTTTATTACAAAAATTGATAGTTTTCATCATGAGTTGGATGACTTTAACTCCACCTTGAGGTTAGCCTTAGGTCTAGTTGCATTAGAAGCCTCTAGAACTTTTGGGTAAGTGGGGGAGTTATTTCTTTTAGAGGTGGTTGAGTTTAGGATCTTATTTAGAGGCAATTTTGAGAGGGTTTGGAGTGTTCACCCAACCTCTAGTTTTAGAGAGGAATTCAGAATTGAAGAAGGAGAGGAAAGCAAGCTCATCTCAAACTTGTTCATTTTCCATAACCTAATTTTTGAAGGTAGGAATACTTCACCTCTCTTTTTTCATGTTGTGTTTCATGTCTCAATTTTATTGCATATGAATGTACGTGTGTGTGTTGAGTATGTTTGGAAGGGATGGGAAACTAGTTTTCTTAAATGTCTTTCCTTTGTGTTTTTTTTTGAATTTTCGAAGGGATTGTATGGGTGTACTGGCATTACTCACCCTCAGATAGGGCAGAAGTGGCCATGTATAGGGGAACCTCTTTAGTTGGACTCCAACAGTGTAGAGTCTATTCTCAGGATGAGAAGAGGGAGAGAGGGTAGGGTATTATGGGCCCCTACTTGTCAGCACAAACTACGTATGAGTTTTGGAATGTAAGAATGGAAGAACAAAAGTTCTTGAGTTTATAGCCCCAAAAAGGCACCTATTTTGGTGTTGTGTCTAACATCTCCTATTGGAAAAATCCACCTTCTCCCCAGTTTGTTTCAATGTCAAACCTGTTGTGAAAACCTAGGATGGGAGTGAATGTCTAATTTTGTCTTTATGTTATGATTGGTTTTCTCTTGGTTATTTTTCATTCTCTTCATGATCATCGTGATGTATTGCAAATTTTGAAATGGATCCCTTGTTAAGGGCCAAGAAGGAAATTTAGAATTGTATTGGATTTCAATTATGTTGGGAGTTTTTCCCTTAGAATAATATCCCATGTAAAAATGTTACATTTAAACTTATTGTTGAAGTGGCAATGATGTCAAGTTTTCTTATTGGTTCTTTCCCAGCAGAGCCTTTGAATCAGGTGGTTCAATAGAAAAAGAGATTGAATAATATCCTTGTTTATGAGATTCTCATATTTTCAGTTATATGTATGTGTATTGAAAAGTAGATAAAATGGTGATGTTCAATTATGCAAAATTCAAGTTCAAATATGTTAAGAAAAAAATTATGTTATGTTTGGAACTTCGATTCAATTTCTTGCTTATTAAAAGATCAAATAAATCTTTCAATTGTTGTTAAATGGATTATTCAACCCCTTGGTTAAACTAAGCTTTTGGTAACTTAAGTTAGTGTGAAAAAATATATAAACCCCTCCCCCTTGCCCCCACTTGTTATAAAAATAAATTGCTTGAAAATTCATACTTTGCAAAAATAAGGACTTGAAAAAAAAATGCACTTCCAAGAGCAAAAATGCTCACTAGAATTTGTATGGGAACAAATTATTGCCTTTTCCTTCCTACAACAAAGAATCTAAAAGGTTCTATTAATTTTCTTTCAAACTTATTAATATTAAAAAAAATTAAATGAAAAGAAAACACAAAAAAAAATAAACAATACTATTAATACATAAAAAAGAAAAGCACATCCTAAATATCCTATGATGCTACCTAATTATCTTTTTAACATAACTTTTTTTAATTCATAAATTTAAGTTCATGGTTTCTAAATCCCTTAGGTTTGAGCTAGGTTTTAATGCCATTTAGTGGGGCAGACATGATAGCTAGTTGTACTAGCCAATGGGGGGGGGGGGCAAGGTATTTTGTGGGGTATCAAAGTCAAACCCACTCAAATCAACAAAATTTTAAATAACTTTTTTTCCCCATCCTTTCTAGCACCTTCCTTGGAGTCACTTCCATGCACGTGGGAAGGGAAGGGGACAAGGCTTGCATAAGTAGGCTTAGTTAGCACTTTGGCTGGGAGTTGTAAGTGTTGGGTAGTGTGGGGAGTTAGGTGGAAGTTTGGGGGGCTTAGCATTTATGAAAGTTTGAAATTTTGAAACTTTGCTTTTAATAAAACTTTCATTCCTTCCTACCATCGACTATAGACTTCAGTCTGGATGTGATGTGAGGGGGCAGACTTAGGATAGCGTGTAGTGGGGATGATTTTGGGTGTTGGGTAGATTGCTAGATAGTTAGATTTAGTGGGATGTTAGGATAGAATGTTAAGAGGTTAGTATATTTTATTTGTTATTTTGTTTAGTTTAGCTTTAGTTTTAAAAGTAATGTTATTTGTTGGTAAAGTTATGATTTAGTATGTTTAAAGGGTTAGTTGTTAGATTAGTTTAGGATTTATTTTAAAGTTAAATGTTAGTACATGATGTTTTTAATTATAGTTATTTCTTTTTATTAAACTAGTTAAAGTTTTTAATTTAATTAAGTTTTATCTTTGTAGTAATTTTAATGTTTTTGAATATTAGTATTATGATTAGATTAGTAAAGTGTAGTTAGTGATATTCATTTTTGTTATCAATAAATGTTACACTCTAAATTAATGATTAGTAAAAAATTAGTTAAATGTAAATTTAGTTTATTTGTTAAGAAAGTTTAATTATTACATTTTTAAACATAAATTATTCTAGTATGATTTAGTTCAGGTTTTATTTTATTTTAGTTATATTAATATTATTATTATTACTTTAGAATCAATTTAAACAAAATTGTTATTTGGAAAAAGATTTAATAAAGTTTGTTTAATTGTATGATAGACATTATTTTAATTAGTAAGTTCATTTTATTCAATGTTCTAAATAATTATATTTATATTACTTGAATGGTCATTTGAATCAATGAATTATGTGGTTAATTGATATTTTGTCTAATAGATTTATTATTAATTAAAGTTAATAGGACTTAAATTTGTTGTAAATTATGTTTTACTATTGTTCTAAGGATGTAATATTAAAAGAGTAATTAAAAATAGTAAAGTGTTAGGTCTTTTAATTAATTGAAATTAGTTTGTTTAATTTAATTAATTGATTTAACAATGAACATTTAAGTTTAACAATCTATTCCTACATGATGTTCTCAAAACTAAGTTGTAAATCTTAAAGTATTGATAGGAGATCTTGTATTTGTCTTCAGTGTACCTATACTTTAACCGTGAAACAAACATATTGAACTTAGTGAATTTAATTATTTTACTTTTTAAAAAAATTATTACTTGTGTTTTTGCCCTTGAATTTTGGGCATGACATCTAGCATCGAAACAAAATGGCCATTCAACTTGGTGGGGAAAACATGAGAAAGATTTTGTTTCTTCAGCCTTTGGGATTCCAAGATACTCATACAAGTATGTCATTTTTTATATTTTAAATTTGTACATTGTGTCTATTGATGGGCTTCATAGTTGACTTACTTTTGATTTGATCTCTATTTGTAGACTATCTTTTATTAAATTTAAAATGTATATATTTGACCTAGTTCATACTTGAGTTGCTTTTGATTTGGATTTTGTACATATTTTTTCTTTCATCAAATATTCAATGCACTTTTTTGTTAGCCTTTTTAAGAACTAAAATCCTCTTTTACTAATTGGTGATACTAGGAACCTTTATCTATCAAACACATCTTATCCAATTCCATACAGGATTTGCCCAAGAAGAATAGTTGTCACAGCTCTTTGATTACAAGTTAAACATTATAGATCAAGAATAATATTGTGATTGTATGGACTTAAGACAAGTTTGAAAATAATGACCAGGGTAAACTTTAAGAAACCCCCCTCCAATATATATATATATATATATATATATTATTGGTGAATCTTTCATTATTTTGAAAAACCAAATTATTTTTATTAGTGAAACTCTCAAATTTTTAATTTTTAATATTATTTACATTGGTGATTATTATGGAATCATAATTTTTGAGTAGAAAATATTGGTGAATCTTAATAATAATAAGAAATCTACTAATCATCATGGAATATTACAAATCAAAATTGAACATGTTTTATCTCATAGAAATTATGAAGATAATTACATTATATTTTAAATCAATAGTGAAAACTAAATATTGGTAATATATCCCAAAATTAACTAATAATTATGATAATTATTGGTGAATTAATTTTAATTTTTTTGATAATATATAATATTTAGGTGAATCAAATCTAATAATGTATCGAATATTGTGGCAAATCATTAAGTTTAATTTTTTTAATAAAATAAATTATTGACTGATTTCAAATATTTTAGAACTAAAATTTAATAAAAATGTGGCAATTTATGTTGCATTAAATCTTAAATTATTAACCAAATTTCTAGCAAAAAATTTCTAAAATTCATAAAATTATGAATATTCACCACTAAAAAATACTGTAACAGTGACATGGTAAAGTTTGTAAGAATTTGAGCTCCATTGAAAACATTGACTTTATCAATATTTAGACACCAATACAATATATTCCTTGGCTCTTGTATAATACCCCATTTCATAACTTCATTTAGTCATAAATTAGTAATTCAGAAAATTAAATCACACTCAATTTATAGAGGGTCTTGAATATATCTTTATTTTAGACCTGACATTTAATATTCAAGAGAGTTTTGCATACATTGATCATTCTACATAATTTAAATATACAATCAACATTGGTTGATTGAAGGAATTTATTATCATTTTGTAAGTATACAAGTATTGATGGGGAGTCCAACTCGTCAATAATACCAAAAATGTTAACATTACACAGCCAATCTCTCCATTTAGATATTGTGATCTCCCTAAACTAGTTTGATTGCAAGTTGAGATAGATAGTGCAAGTATAAGAAATTAAAGGAATATCTAGATATCCCTAACTGGGGATATTATGTACACAAATTCATCAATGACTATAATTATTTAAAGGAAATGTCATGAGATCCATCAAATTTTTTTTTAATAAAGTAGAAATATTCAATTATGTAGTCCTTTTGAAGCAAAAAAAAAAAAAAAAAATTCACACTTGCTTCAAAAAAATGAAGCTCATATGTAGCTTGGAAGAATAGTTGACAGCTTCTTAACAAAAATGTATACCAAGGCTGAGAAAGAGAGAATTCCAACCTCCTCACCAATCTCTTATTCTTAAATTATATAGCTAAAATGAACTCATTTGAAATCACATCTACAATATTACAAGAAAGACTAAATATAAAGCTTACTTTTTTATTGATGGACTAAACTCTAAAATCATGGTTGCTTCAAAAAATAACTAGGATGTTGCTATGCCAAAATAACTACAAAAAAATCATCCCAATTTGTGAAAAATAAGTTATAAACATAATTTATCTATAGAACCTAATATGCATGAAGCAAGAAAATCAACCTTATTTTTAGTGTAGGAGAGGAAAAGTTATTGTGCATTTTGAAGTCTAGCAAAATCTAATAGTACAATGTGCCATAAAGGCCTCAAACATTATTAGTTGAATGACAAGTGGTTTCAGAATAAAATATCCATCTTAAGTTAGATACCAAACAGGCAGATTATAGCCCATAATAAATTATATAAATCTTTGTGCAATCATTAAGAATAAAAAGCTATAGGCCAGAAACTATCATCTCTACCTACAATAAAATATTATGCACCATTGTTAACAACTCTTCACCATGCATACTCTCTTGAGGATCAAGGTCTTTTGACAGGTTTAAGTTATCCAATTAAAAGTACAAAGTTGTGTCACCTTTTAAGCTGACATATTACAATGACTAAATTTGATTAGTTCTATCTAAAAATCAATTTTGTTCAAACATATAATCTAGATAAATTCATTCTAGCTAAGTTATATATGGTCTTACACTTTCCAATTGGAAATGTCTACTAAATGCATTTTTTATGTACTAGTTTATATCGAATTACTAAAGAAATAAAATTATTTTAGAAAAGTGGTGTTCCAATAACTTATACTATTTTTTAAGATAGGTTTTTAATAACATATAAACACCATTTTATAGAGCTCAGAGTCAAGAATATTCTCATGTGGAGTTTATAGTATTTTAATTAGATATAGTATATTGTAATTTAAAAATTCTACAAGCACATATTTTAACACTCGAAAAAAATTTGAGTTTGAGAAAGAAAAAATATTATATCATATTAAAAAATTAAAAATTATATGACATTCTAGAGGAGAAAGTCCTCTTCAAAAATGTATAACTTTTCTCCAAGTTCTAATAGATTTGTTTTGAAAAATGTAGTGGGAGATGAAAACTATCGATTTCATGTGAATTAAAATTTGAATCATTATAAAAGATAAAATATAGTTCCAAAGATTTTTATTTTTTTTTTAAAAATTGTTCTAGCTATATATGTTATCTAAAACATAGTATGAGATCAAAGGGAAATAATTTTATTTCCATATAGTTTTGTGGTGGGAACTAGACCGCTAATTTTTAGCATTTTTTAGTAGCTAAAAAATTATCTATAAAAAATAGGAACATATATCAATTCTTATTCAAAATAACTATTAAAAGTTATAATCTTAAGCTTCATCCATTTTTACACATTTCATTAGTTTACTTCATTTTCAAATTCAAAATAATATTACCAATCTTATCTCATTGAAGGTGAATAGTTATAGTTTTGTTAGCCTTTTCCTTTGCAAAATGTTGACACAGGTTTGTGCTTTTATCCATCCATATAAAGTCTCATTAGGGCTACAACCTTCCTTACACAATCTACAAAACAAAGACCACAATACAAAAGGAAAAATAAGTCAAATTTTATATCATAGTTCGAATTGCTTGCCTCACACAAAAAACACATCAAAGATAATAAACCTATATAATTTCAAATAAGAGATGTGAATTCAAATGATTTCAAAGATAATAAACCTATATAATATTGTAGATGTGATTTCAAATAAGTTTATTGTAGCTATATAATTTGAGAATAAGAGATTGGTGAGGAGGTTGTAATTCTCTCTTTGTCAGCCTTGGTATACATTTATGTTAGGAAGCTATCAACTATTCTTCCAAGACAAATATGAGCTTCAAATTTTTGAAGCAAGTGTGAACAGATTTTTCTTTGCTTCAAAAGGACTACCTTAGTTGCATAAGAAATTATTTTGCACAAGGAAGATAATAAAAATTGTTGTCGATTTAGTGGAGATTTTGTAATTTATAACATTACCATTCCCCAACACTATGCTCCACCATTTGCAATCATATGATCTATTCACTCATAGGATTGAGGGAACATGAAAATATTGTTGTTATAATAGAGTCCCTAGTCATGGTATGATGTTTGTGGCCTCTATGTTGCTAATTTTTGGAAGGGATTTACAATATTGTACCATTTTACTTCTACTAATATTTAGGAATTTTAATTTTAGACTATTATTATTTTCAGCTACTATTTTCAGATTTGTGGAAATCTTTAGTGCAACATACTACCTGTAAAAGGTTTTAACCATTAGAATAGTAGAAAACAATTTTTAACAACTACCCCTTTTTTTTTTACTTTTACTTAGAGTAGATTTAGATTGTCATAGCTACATGGGTAGGATCTATTAGAACTCAAGTAATCATCATCTTGCTCATTTTTATGTCAAACTAGTGTAGATAAATAAGGTGGAAAATCCATACATCATCCTTAGGTCTTGTGAGAATTTGTGGATAGTTTCAGTTATCTTCACAAGCTTATGGAGAATTGGTTGCCTTCCATTTGATCCAAATTGGAGATGGAAAAGTAAAAAATCTAGAAACATGTCAATCTAATTCAAGACATTGGCATGATGGCATTCCAACATTAAGGTACGCATCATGCTCTTTGGCTAGAGATGTGTCATCTAACAAAACAGAGACCAAGGATGTGGTAGAGTCTATTGTAGGATGGCCAAATCATTGCTATCAAATCTTGTCATTCCTTGGAAGTTTATTAGTCAACTTTGCTAACTAATATTCCTACAGTTTTCTATACACATTTGAGGTGTGTGAAGTAGATTGCTAGAGGACATTATAATCTAGCACAAGTTTTTCCTCTTTGGGGAGGTTTCCCAATAAGTTTTTGGTTAATTAATTTTTGAAGTCTTTTATTGTGTGCCAATCAATTTTTAAAATCTTTTCTTGTGTGATTTTTTTTAAGATAACAAAGATGAGCAATGATAGATTCCTAAAACTCCAAATGCAAAGCATGAGGAGTAACTAGATTGAGAGGAATGAAAAAAGGCTTTTAAAATAAAGCCTTACCAAAGAAGCATCCACAAGAATTCTTCAAAATACAAGTTTTTCAACATAATATAACGTCTTGTAGGTAAGTTTAAAGAAAATAACATAAGTAGAACCTATACATGTCACTTTTTCTATTGCAATAAATATGAGATAAACAAAAATTTGAAACAAGTATACATTGCCTAGAAAGAGAAAATCCATCCATCCCATTGATTCACTTTTTCCACATCAGCCCTGTTTTGCCCCTTCCTCCACTGCCTCTAACTCTCCTATGTTTCACTCTAATATTCACTTCTATATCTTGACCTCATGAGCAATATAGAACATATACATTTACATTTTTAGTGGATTGTATATTTACATTTTGTTTAATTTTGTTTACTAGATCATACCTATACATTTTTAGTTAACTACACAGATAGAAACACCAGAATGCTTTAGCTTTCAGTTTCAACCATTAAGGAACTAGACATGTCTACATTAAATAATTCTATCAATATACAAGATTGCTAAAATTTCCACTTTGTAGTATGGCATCAAAGACTAAAGATATTTTTTTGTTGAAGGCATCCTTTAATCCGTTTATTTTGCTTCTATGTTAGTTTTTTGAACTTGTTGCTTGGTTGATGTTCTACTTTCGTAGGGTGCAAAACTCAACAGCTCTATTTATTTTTTTGCGTTTTACTTATCATCCTTCACCAAGCACAAATTACCTAAATAGTAGAGGTCTTATATTTGAAGGGATTATAAAGTTTAGCTACAGTTCTTATTTCTCAAGCAATGTCCTTCCTATCTTCTATTTTTCTCACTTTCCGCTTTAGTTTTTAATGATAAAGCTTATTTTCCTAACTTAATGCTCCATTAAAGTGTTTATGTGTAACACTTATATGTTTCTCCTACTACATGGAAGAGGCTTGAGGAACATAACAAAGTACAAAGCAAAAAACATGTAGAGAAAGTAGTTGAGTGCAGTGTAATTGATTTTAGTTAATAGGAGATGAACTTTTTATTGTTGGTTATTTTTTCAAAAGATCATTTATAGAAGATATCATACTTAGGTCTGAATTTTTAATTGAAGATATAATTTAAATTCAAGATTAGTTTTTTGAGTGCAATTTGTTGGTTTGAAAATTTAACAATAAGACCTATTTAAGAAAATGAGTTGAGATTCTAAAGACACTTTAGACAGGTATCAGTGTTCTTTATAGCTTACAATACCAACTAGTCACCAAGCTCAAACTAGAACCTTTAAATTGAGATTAGGACAAGTTTTACATCATCCCATTTAATAGTTCACATGTTGAATGTTTAAAGTCCACAACTAATAAGCTTTGTAAGTGGCAATTAGAAAAAATGTCATGTGAGATTGGATTTGGAAAGACACCATAATATGTAAAGAGTGAATTGTATGATAGTCCATAGCCTTAAAAAAATACCTCTACTAGAGTTAATGGACATTTTCCATTCCTCCTAATTTGTCCAGGTTTAATGATATGGCCTATTCTATTGAACATTCCCCTTTAGCCTTTTTCTCGAGCAACATCCAACTCTTCCTTTTCTTCCTTGCCCCCATCATATACACAACAAAAAAATGCTACCATATCCTACAAATCAAGTAGGCAACACACATGGGTTAATGTGAAATAACTAAAAATGGGTTAACTATCAATACAATTGGATTTAAATACCAGAAAAAGAAGTAAAACTAAGTGCAAGAACCTCTTCAAATATAAAATGAACACAAATATATTTTCCACCACTTATGGATCTATGCTTAAACATGCATTGTACTAATTTGTCTACGAGGGTAGCAATCTATTCAACAAACTTTAGTGCTTCATAATTTTCCAAACATCTCATCTATTGAATTAGGGGTGGAACCTCTTATGATAATTGATTGGAAAATGGAGAAATCCATGTCACACTACACCATTAAGAATGCAACATTAGAAAAGTTAGAACCTGCAAACTATTTTAGTGTTGCATTCACCACATATGTATTTCCAAATCAACATCTTCCAAACTCTATATTTATTTTATCGCAATATATGGTGACTCGTCTTACACACGCCATTGACATCACTTTAGAAGCAATATGTTTCAATTTATTAAAAGAACCATTACTAGGTATTCATTGGGTGATTCACCCGCACTATTTTTTAAAAAAAAATTGACCAAGAAATGATGGAAATTTTGACCAATTATTGATAGTTTTCTACCAAGAACTAGTCAAAATTTCCATTAGTTCTTGAAATTTTTTTACTAATAATTGGTGGAACTTTTGACCAATTATTGATAGTTTTCTACCATGAACTGGTCAAAATTTCCATTAGTTCTTGAAATTTTTTGACTAATAATTGGTGGAACTTTTGACCAATTCTTGATAGTTTTCTGCCAAGAATTCCACCAATCCTTGAAAGTTTTCAACAAAGAATTGGTGGAAATTTCAACCAATTCTTGATAGTTTTCTACCAAGAATTTCCACCATTTCTTGAAATTTTTCAACCAAACATTGGTGGAAATTTTGATCAAAATTTTGACCAATTCTAGAAAGTTTTTGACCAAACATTGGTAGAAATTTTGAGCAATTCTTGAAAGTTTTCCACCAAGAATTGGTCAAAATTTTGACCAAAAATGACAAAGAAAAGTTAGTAGAGATAAAAACTTTTTAATGAATGTATTGGTCAAAATTTTGACCAACCTACAAGTTGGTCAAATTTTCAATGAAAAAAATTGGCACAAATTGCTTGGTCAAAATTTTGACCAACTTGGGTAAAAAATTTGGCCAAAATTTGTTGAAAATTGAATTTAAATTTACTAGTGACCATTACTTGTACTAGAGAAGTTGTGGGAGGATGCCAACATGGATTTCATTCTTTGATTACCAAGGACTTAGCAAGGGCATGCTTTTATTTTTGTGGTGGTTGACACGTTTTCAAAAATGACACATTTCATTCCCTATAAGAAGACTAGCAATGGTGTTCATGTGTTAGAGTTGTTTTTTAGAGAAATAGTAAGACTACATGGTCTACCAAAGAGTATAGTTCAAGTTTGTTGGCTATTTCTAGTGTACATTATGGAAGAAATTGAAGATATATTTAAAGTTTAGTTCATCACATCATCCATAAGCTAATGGACAGACATAAGTTGTAAATCAAATTGGAAAACTTGCTAAGATGTTTGGTAGGAGATAAACCAAAATGATGGGACCTAATTTTATGATAGGCATAATTTGCATACAATGATTCTATCAATAGGTGTACCAGTAAATCACCATTCTAGATTGTATATGGAAGTAGTCCTAGAAATGCTCCTGAATTGTAATAGTTGGATAAAAGAGAGATAAGTAGTGCTAAAGTGGGAGAATTTTCTAAACATTTGAAGAACATCCATGAGGAGGTAAGGAAGCAGATTATAAAGATGAATACACAGTATAAAGCTAAGGTAGATGTGAAAAGGAGGTATAAAGAATTTTAGATTGGGAATGAAGTCATGGTTCATTTGAGAAAAGAGCATTTTTTAGTGGGTACATATAATAATTTGAAAATGAAGAAGTTTGCACCATGCAAGATAGTGAAAAAGCATGATTCTAGAAATGCCTATGAAGTGGAGTTGCCTGTTGAATTGAATATTTCATCAGTATTTAACATATTAGATTTGAAAGAATATTATGAAGGAGATGAAATTGTACAAGTGTAATGGAGTATTTCAATAGCTAGTTCAACTAAAAAGGAGATTGAGGAAATATTGGATAGTCATATTGGAAAAAGTATAAGGAACAAAACTTATGATGAAGATCTAGTCAAATGGAAAGGTAAGCTAATAGAAGATTCATAATGGCTAGTAAGGGAGGAGTTTAACCATTTTTTTTCCCTCTAAATACCTAAGAGTTGATGGGGTCACTTCTCAAATATATCAGAGGTGGATATTCATCTTAGATATATCAACCTACCAATTGAGGCTCAATGCCATATCATGTGTACTCATGGATTTATTGTGGATTTTTTATTTACAATTTTGGTATATAAAATTTAGGCTCACCATTAGAGGCCCTTAAAATTCCCATATGAGGCCCAATAACTCAATGATTGCACACTTGCACAGATTCAAGCTTGTAGATCAAGAGCTGAGGTTTCTGAAAAGTGGTTATAATAGCCAATTAGAGAAGCAGTTTGAGAGTTATGGTCTTGTGAAGTTGGGCCAATAAAAAAATCCAAAATAAATGTCAAAGGTGTATTTGGCCAACTTTATATGTATTGTTTTGATTACATAAAAAAAGGTTTTAAGGGACCCAAAATCTTTAACAAAGAATCAAAGTAGAATTGACTAAAGAGTTTAGAAAATAAAAGGCCACAGTGAACAAATAAACAAACATAGAAACATGAAGCCATGTATAGCTATGCATAAAAAGACAACAAAAAGAAAGAAAAAGGACAACACTTGAATAGGTATAGAGTTTTCAACAAGTATGGAGCTTGGTCTACTAGAATGTTCATATTTTCTGCCGTAGCTTTTATTTCGTCTAACTTTTTCACTTCCCCTCCTGCATTCTTCTTGGAGTTGGCCCTTTTGTGCTTACTCGGCACTTGGTCCTCATTCATAATAGAGTAGTCAAGTCTTTTAGCCTGATTCATCATGTTCAACAATGTATTAAAGTTATCAACCATAGTCTTTAGGATGCTACAATTTTTGTTAGCCAAATTCTTGATCATTTTTTCCATATTACTTACTCTAGCATCTAGGCTCTCCATCCTTTTTTTGGATTTCTTTATTAACCTTTTCCAAGTTCCTATTTTTGGTTTAAATTGGAGGCACCCTTTTCATTAAGTTTTTAACCTCTTCAACATTACCAATGACTTCAGACATCCTATCAATATTTTAGCCTAGCATATGTTCCCCTCTTGCCATCCTATTGAGCTGCTCAAAATCCTTTGTAATCACTTGCATTTTCTATTTAAGGGTCCCAACCTCCTTCAAAATTGACCCTGGGTTACCCATGATTCCTATTGAGCAGATGTTATATGTATTGTTAGGGTCTGTTAGCCCTAGGTGTTAATTTTCAATGCCTAGAACATTCCTAGGAGGCATAAATTTTCATATTTAAGAAATGCCCAAACATTGTCTAGGATAGCTTTTGGTGATACTTTATAGCTTTGTCTTGTAGTTTACTATAATGAAGGTGCCCGTGTGGGTTAGCATATTGTAATTTTGAATTCTATAATTTCACAATGGCAGTGATATTTAGAAGTCCATTTTTTTTCACACAAATTTCTATTGTTTCTTTATTTATGTTATGTGTTTATAGTATTAAGGGGAGTACCCTTCATCATATTTCCTTTCTTAAGACATAATTTCAACAATAAAGATCAAAATAAAATGAAATGTAAAGCATAAAAGGAAGAAAGACAATTTAAGTTTTCATCTTCCTTCATAAAACCCTCATCAATAAGAATATTTCAATGCTTATATGTTGTAGATGTTGAATTATCAATGAAGGATGTAGGAAAACTCCAAAAATGCAATGGATCTACAAAAACCATATCATGGAGCCACATATGTAAATATCCATAAAAAAGGAATAAGAAGATGAATTCCCCAATGTAGGTATTCTCTCTTGATAGACAACAAAAATCTATATCTTGAAGAGGAAATGCTAAAAAGGGATCCTTTAATGCTTGATGAAATTTTGATGGATTATTGAAATTTCTTAGAAAATATAATTTATTGATAGATAACTTTTTTGAATGTTCAAGTGATGTGAAAATAAGGCTCTTGGGATTTATTTTATACTATTTTTTTAGTCCAAAATCAAAGAAAACTAACAAGGTCACCAAAATCTTAAATTTCAATCCCAAGACAAAACATTGCATAAGACTTTATGCCCTTTAGGAATAGGTCAACCTAGTGTTAGATAATTGAAAGGCGGGGAGGGGGGTGAATAAATCATGTCTAGTTATCTAGCATCCCCTTCAAACTTTTCATCACCATCAAAGAAACATAAAAATTAACAACAATATCTTCAATAAATCCAATCACTCAGTAGATATATCAAACTTAATACTTAACTCATGCATCAACTTATTTCCAAACTATTGACAAATTGTTCATTGCATTACAAAATATTGGTAAATTTTCATTAATTTCCTATTGATATCTTAGTTATTACCGAGTTACAATACTCTCTAAAAAACATGTATAGAAACTTCTAATGCAAAAAATACTAAGAGAATTTTGACACCAATATTTAACTTGGAAACCCTATTAAGGGAAAAATTACATGAGATTGGAAAACTTAAAAATTTACTCTATTAAAGTCATATCTGGTAGGAGACTACCTTGTTAAAGCTTACATACACATTTTTAAAGTGACCTTGTTAGACAATTTTACCACAATATCATCTAGACCTTATCACACACTATCTAGCACTAAAATGAGTGGCCCGATTTAAAGGAATTACAAACACCACTAATCAATGTTACCATATAGGATTTTATAGACTTGTTAGTTCCATTCAATACTTTCGATATTTCCTACTACAATGGTTAACCAATAATAGTGTAGAATGATTTATTAAGAATAGCAACTGCCTTTTCTTGTTCATACCTTTTCTCTTTATCCTTCTCTGTGTTTAACTCATTGGGTTGATTTTATCTTCCACAAACTCTTCTTCTCTTCTCTATGCTTTTCTGAATTCACTTGGCTGAACATTTATTTCTTCTCCTTCAACAAAATCATTCTTCATTTTATCATTCAATCTTATCTCTTTTAGCTTCATCAATTCTTGAACAACATCATAATAAAATCATCAGCCACTTTGAATGAGTGATAACTCTTTATTAGCTCAACATAACAAAATTAGTAGCCTAATTTTCCTTATTCTCCTCCTTAAATGGTCTTCTCAATGCTTCTAGATCCTTCCATCCTTTGTCCCTTAATTAGAACCATTGATCTTAGGTTAACAATTGAATTCCTTTAACAAATAAATTTGACACATTGAAAATATAAATTTACATAGAAATTTGTGTCCATCTGTATTCTTCTTCAATTTCCTTTGTTAGATCCTTCTTGAATTTTCCTTATCATTGATCTTGCAACAAACTTTGACTCTCTCAATCGACCTTCTCAAACTTTCCAAATTTCTATTGAAAGTCAACCTCATATTTTAATTTCTCAATCTTGTTCATTTGGCTCTCTTAGTAAACATTATATTTATGTGGGAAACTTATAACTTGATTAATACTAATAACTTGATTAATACTAAATTTTTAGGAAACACTCTATTCTTCATCCTCTTTGAAATCGCTTGGGAAATACTATAGTCACTTGGCGAATATAGTCACCCTTCATTAACCTTGTGACTCAGTTAAGCTTGTGATCTTCAAAACTTCTCAACAATACATGATTGTAAGAAAATCACACCAATATTACATAATCATTTTCTAGATCTTTCAAATGGGTATGTGTAGGATCATGGTCAACCAAACTATGGCCTTAAGTAGTAATGAAAAACTAGCAAATCAGGGTTATGTCAACTTGACACATAATTTTAAAGTAGTTATGAACTTTATATCAAAAATATATAAGAAAATAATCTATAGGAAATTGAATTTAGTTTCTAAACTACTAGGCCTTATCTAGAGAAAAAATGATTTGATTGGTAAAAAGTTTGGATTTTAATACAATACTACAAAAATTTTAGGGTGAAAATAAAAAGTAGGTGTATGTCTGATCACATTAATTAAAATCAAATGATAATATTTTTTAATATAATTACAGATATAAAAGTAGACTCATGCCCAGATGTGATGCATATTTTTGGGTATTTAATTTCAAATAAATAATTAAATATGAATTTTCTACTATAACTTTTCTAGAATAAAAAAACTCTCGTGTCTGACCACCTTAACTAATTGAAAACTTTACCAAATTAATTATTGTTTTTTCCTTATACTAGTGAAGCATATAATGTAATGCAACTTTTGGATTGCAAAAATGTAATACTATTTGAAAGTTATAGCTATTTTTCAATCAATATGTCAATCAACACTTTAAAATCATCTTCATTAAAAGTTAAGTAATAAATACTTATCGAACTTAGAATATGATAGCAATTATATCGATGGAATCTTGAGTGTTATAAAAAAATTCTTTTTATTTCATTAAATTTTGATGAAAATAATATTGTCAAATGGCTACTCAAAGTCTAAATGTTAGTCAAACCTTTCTCAAACACATTTTTTGAGTTGACCAAATAGGTTTGGTAAATACCAAGCCTAATCGGGTATTTGATAACAGATCAGATACTCGATGGGTACCCAATAAGTGGTGGCCAAACTTTTTGAAATTTTGACATTTTGGAGGGAAACCACCAAAATATCGGAGGGGAACCAAAATTTGGGATGTGTGGGCATTATTATTACATATGATTATGATTCTTATTATTAACTATTATTAGTATATATAGTAATACATATGATTATTATGATTATTATTAAATATAATATAGAGATATATATAATTATTATTATAATTAAATATAATATAGTAATATATATGATAATAATAATTGTTATTAAATATAATCTAGTAATATATTATTATTATATTAAAATATATAGTATTATATTATTATTAAATATAATATTGTCATGAAATGCATCGAAAGGGGTCATAGGTTAACCTATGACCTCTTTCCATGCATCTCATGACAACATATGTCCCTAGGGGCCATAGGACCCTTACGGATGTTGAAAGGGCCCTTTGAATGCATTTCATGACAACATATGTCCCTAGGAGCCCTAGGACCCCTAGGGACATATTTCATTGGTTCAAATGCATCAAAAGGTGTCATAGATTAACCTATGACACCTTTCGATGCATTTTATGACAACATATGTCACTAGGGGCCCTAGGATCCCTAGGGACCCATTTGGTTGGTTTGAATGCATCGAAAGTGGTCATATAATAACCTATGACCCCTTTTGATACATTTCATGACAACATATGTACCTAGGGGAACTAGGACCCCTAAGGACATTAAAAGGGGTCATAGGTCAACTTATGACCCCTTTTGATGCATTTCATAACAAAATATGTCCCTAGAGGCCCTATGACTCCTAGAAACCCATTTGGTTGATTCAAATGTGTTGAAATGGGTCATAGGTTAACCTATGACCCCTTTTGATGCATTTCATGACAACATATGTCCCATGGGGCCCTACGACCCCTAAGGACCCATTTGGTTGGTTTGAATGCATCAAAAGGGGTCATAGGTTAACCTAGGACCACTTTTGATGCATTTCATGACAAAAAATATTGGACCTATCTGGTTGGTTTGAATGCGTCAAAAGGGGTCATAGAATAACCTATGATCCCTTTTGATGCATTTCATGATAACATATGTCCCTAGGGACCCTAGGACCCCTAGGCACCCATTTGGATGGTTTGAATGCATCGAAAGGGGTTATAGGTTAACCCTAACCTATGACCCCTTCTGATGCATTTCATGATAACATATGTCCCTAGGGGCCCTAGGACCCCTAGGGACCCATTTAGTTGGTTCAAATGTGTCAAAAGGGGTCATAGGTTAACCTATGACCTCTTTTGATGCATTTTATGACAACATATGTCCCTAGGGGCCCCATGACCCCTAGGGACCTATTTGGTTGGTTCAAATGCATTGAAAGGAGTCTTAGGTTTTTGATACATTTTATGACAACATATGTCCCTTGGGGCCCTACGACCCCTAGGGATGCATTTGGTTGGTTTGAATGCATTTAAAGGGGCCATAGGTTAACCTATGATCCATTTTGAGGCATTTCATGACAACATATGTCCCTAGGGACCCTAGGACCCCTAGGGACCCATTGGTTGGTTTGAATGCATTGAAAATGCATTTCATGACAACATATGTCCCTAGGGACCCTAGAACACCTAGGGACATCAAAAGGGGTCATAGGTTAACTTATGACCCCTTTTGATGCATTTTGTGAAAATATATGTCCTTAGGGACCCTAGGACCCCTAGGGAACCATTTAGATGGTTGGAATGTGTTGAAAGGAGTAATAGGTTAACTTATGACCCTTTTTGATGCATTTCATGATAACATATGTCCCTAGGGGCCCTAGGACCCCTAGGTACCCATATGGTCAGTTTCAATGCATTAAAAGGGGTCATCGATTAACCTATGACCCCTTTCAATGCATATCATGAAAACATATGTCCCTAAAGGGCCTATGATACCTAGGGATCCATTTGGTTGGTTTGAATGCATTGAAAAGTGACCTCTTTCGATGCATTTCATGATAACATATGCCCATAGTGGCCCTAGGACCACTAGGGACCCATTTGGTTGGTTTGAATGCGTTGAAAGGGATCATAGGTTAACCTATGACCCCTTTCAATGAATATCAAGAAAACATATGTCCCTAGGGGCCCTAGGACCCCTGGGGACATTGAAAGGGTTCATAGGTTAACCTATGACCATTTTAGACACATTTCATGACATCATGTCCCTAGGGGCCCTAGGAGCTTTAGGGACTCATTTGGTTAGTTCAAATGCATCAAAAGGGGTCATATGTTAACTTGTGACCCCTTTCAATGCATTCAAATTAACCAAATGAGCCCCTAGGGGTCCTAGGGACATATGTTGTAATGAAATGCATCGAAAGGGGTCATAGGTTAACCTATGACCTCTTTTGACATATTTCATGACAACATATGCCCGTAGGGGCCCTACAAGCCCTAGGGACCCATTTGGTTGGTTTGATGCATCGAAAGGGGTCATAGGTTAACCTATGACCCCTTTTGAGGCATTTCATGACAACATAACCTATGACCCCTTTTGAGGCATTTCATGACCACATACCTATTTGGTTGGTTAAATGTGTCGAAAGGGATCATAGGTTAACCTATGACCCCTTTCGATGCATTTCATGACAACATATGTCCCTTGGTGTGCTAGAACCCCTAGAGACCCGTTTTGTTGGTACAAATGCATTGAAAGGGGTCATAGGTAAATCTATGACCCCTTTTAGCACATTTCATGAAAACATATGTCCCCAGGGGACCTAAGACCCCTAGGAACATCGAAAGGGGTCATAGGTTAACCTATGACCTCTTTTGATGCATTTCATGATAACATATGTCCTTAGTAGCCCTAAGATTCCTAGGGACCCATTTGGTTGGTTCAAATGCATGGAAAGGGGTCACCTATGACCCTTTTTGACACATTTCATGACAATGTATGTCCTTAGGTGCCCTACAACCCCTAGAGACCCATTTGGTTGGTTCAAATGCATCGAAAGGGGTCATAGGTTAACCTATGAACCATTTTGATGCATTTTATGACAACATATGTCCCTAAGGGCCCTACAACCCCTAGGGACCCATCTAGTTTGGTATGAATGCATTGAAAGGATGCATTTCATGAAAACATATGTCCCTATGGGCCCTAGGACCCCTAGGGACCTATTTGGTTGGTTTGAATGCATCAAAAAGGGACATAGGTTAACCTATGACCCCTTTTGACACATTTCATGACAACATATGTCTTTAGGGGACCTAGGACCCCTAGGGATGTCAAAAGGGTTCATAGGTTAACCTATGACCCCTTTTAACATATTTCATGACAACATATGTCCCTAGGGGGCCTAGGACCCCTAGGGACCCATTTGGTTGGTTTGAATGCATCAAAAGGGGTCATAGGTTCATAGGTTAACCTATGACCCCTTTCAATGTATTTCATGACAAGATATGTCAAAATACATAGATCCATATACAAAATGTGGTTAATCATGCCATTAGAATGTGTATAATATGAATGTTTTTATATACAATGTGGCATATGCCATCTCAAAATGTCTCATGATGCATCCTATAAAAAATATACTATCCTAAGTTGTTGGTGGATGATCAAAATGCAGCCTCTTCACTGCACTATGTGGATCAGATGCCTCCTACATAAACAAAAAAGGAAAACCCAAAGTTAGACTACTAAATTTATATGATTCTATATATCTAACATTGAATTACTCAAATCCATAATGATCTTTTTTAATGAAGATTTATAGTTTTCAACTTTCATTATAAATAGCTCTCTTGTTAACCTCTTGCACTGGTCAGGAGTCCTCTCATAGGTCCTCCACAATGCTTGAACCTCATTGATTGTGGCTTGTGTATGTTCAATTATGTTTGTTAGATGAATCTACAACTTAAAATATAATATTATAATTCATAGCATGCTAAATTTATAACATATAATCAAGAATTCAAACTATAAATTACCTATGTCAACTCCTCCTTTGGATATAATGGCTATGTAAGCAAAGACACAAAACTCTGGCACTTGACCTCCTATGCACTAGGTGTTTCCTAATGGGATACAAAATACTAGTTGTTAATATCACAAAAATTAGTTTTGAATTTATTTATGAAAATAAGAAGAAAAAAAATAATACTTATACATACGATGGGGCTCTCACTACAAATGGAAATGCCAGAGGGTCTATGACATGGAATCTTCCTAGACTCATCACCAATAGCCATGCCCTATACAATAAAGAATGCAATTAAATTTCATTACCACAAATATTTTACAAGAATGCATCGATATTTAATCACTTTAAAAGCACCTAATTACCTTTACCTTGTCAATGGGTTGTGCCTCATCACTCACACTCTACCCCCCACTGACAAGTGATACTTGCAAGAGAAAAGAAAGATTAAAAACCATATATGCTCCAATATCAAATAGAAAAAAAAAATGAGAACACAACATAATGTACCATAGATGTTCCAAGGCAAAATGAAATAGCCAAGAGTGTGATATTATCAACCTATCTAAGCTCCTCCTTAGTCATCAACTAAACATGAATGAAGACCACATACATGTATAAGTCAGTATGGGTTAAAATTTAAAATTACTCTATTATCAATATTAACTTTAAATCACATATGTCGTAACAAAAAAATCTATACACATACCTAAATAGAAGGACTCCATGCCTCTTCATGCCCCTCCTCTGTCACTTTAGGGTGTGTAGCCTCTATATGTGCATCTAGTGTATCCTCCTCAAATACAAAATGATACTCAAAAAGATCACCTATGACACCCAAAAATATATTCTTGCATGTTATGCAAGTATGGGGCACACAAACATGTGATGAGCTCATTGATGATGAACTCATGCCAACATTATCAACACAAGGAGGCAACACTGACCTAGCTTGGGATATCAATAGGCTACTATATATATGGATGGCTCTAATAGTCTAAGAGTTAGCCTCTACAATGATATCAGGATGCTACACTCGAGGAGGGGGGGGGGGGGGGGACATCAGTAGGGGGGAAAAGTGCCAGCTTTCTTCTACTTAGAAAAGGGTATATCTTGAGGACCTCCTCCTCCTATGCTCATGTTGGGCTTCATGCTCCAATAGTTCACCTTGAGGCCCAACACAAATTAATCATACAATTTTCTAATGAAATAAAATGGAACCTCTAAATTTTTGTGTGGAGGGATGTTAAAAACCATCCACCAATGATCCCAAAAGTCTGCATGCATAGGCTCATTTGTGCACCATTTAATTGATAGTTTGGGCTTTGTGCATTCTACTTGTTTACTAGTTTTTGGGTCCACAAAAAGGCTAACCATATCATCTTTAGTTATATTTAGCATCACAACCTCATCATAGTCCAACCCATCATCAAACATGGCATGCATTTGGTCACACCAAAGAAGAGCAACATTTTGGTCATTGGTAAGTATTTCAATATTATTCACTATGGTGTTTAACATGGATAAGATGGGAGCCAATCTGGGTATAGTATTTTATGTGGTTCACAAAAACCTTAGTTCGATGAGATTTTCAAATATCAAATCTTCAATTTGAGGAGGGTTTTGAGGGGGTAGGGGATCGTTTGGTGGAGCGTTTTGAGGCAACACTAGATCATTTGGTGGAGGGTTATGAGGAACATTATTTCTTGCCTCATTATCATCATTTGGGCCAGCCATACCTATTAATTTGCAAAACATAATTTCTATTAAAACAAACTAGATTTCAACAAGTTCTATAAAAAAAAACCTAATTTTTAACAAATTCAATTAAAAATAATTGATTTATAATAATATTCATTCAAAACATTAAAAATAAAAATAAAAATTACCCTTATCATATACTTGTTCCAAAATCTGATACCCAAATAGAGGTCAACACCCATAAAAAATGCAATGTGAAAAGAAATCTCAGGTTTTTTTCTTTTTAAATCAATGTTACAATACTATTGGGTATCTGATATGAAATCGGATACCCAAAAAGGCTCAATCCTAACTTTTTATCTTTGGTGTCAGGATGGGTGGAAAAATGTTAGAGAAAATTTTGAAACACTTTTAGATGTTTTTGTGAGGCCTCGTCCCGACCCATCGTAGCATAGTGATACATTACTACTATTTTGATATTCACAACTCGAGATGTCAAGATATTATCTGATGCTTAGAAAATACATTATTATTTCATGTTGTGTGATGTTACTTTCGGATATATTTGATGATTTTCATTTAATGTTTCATGTATATGTATGTTGATGAAATCAGTAAATGTAGGATTGATACTTTGCTTTAAGAGCTTTTAAATGATTAAGAATTAAGCAGGATGAAGAAACCCTTATTGATGTATGTTTTAATTTATGAGAATTTTTGATACGTACACATTTATGTACATGTGATTTTACAGGACTACTGATGTGTGCAATGAGTGTGCAGATATTTAGCTGAGAAACCCTACGGAGGAACATAACTGATCTCTTTGTGCTAAATTTTGGAAACCTTGTTGTTCGTAATTCACGTATTGTCTTGTGAGATATATGTATGTATCTTCTTTGTTTAGTGAATGTTAATGTTCGTAATTATGTTCTTTCAGTGTCGCTTGACACTCGTAAAATGTTTATGTGCTTTAGTGTGTTGTTTAGGGTTAGTTGTTTAACCTTTGGACCCAAGTTGGTTTAGTTGGTGTCAGTTTGCTAATTAGGTTCTTAATCGAGGTTAGTCATCCCTTAATTTGAATTAGTGTTTAATCTGCAAGTCAAAGTAGTTAGATGGACCTATTTTATTCCTAGATTTTTATTTGGCTCTAAACCTCTTTCCTAAAGCTTAAAACTTGATATAATTATACCCAAAGGGTATGGGTATGGGTTAGGGATCTTTTCCAACCCCTAAGCCCCTTTTATTGACTTTTGAGGTCACTCAAAAAGTCTCTTTTTGCCTTTGTGCGAAAATTGACCATGGTTATCTTAAGTTACTTCACCTCATCTCCACTCAGGGTTTAACCATAGTGTAGGTTGAGTTAGGAGTTTCTAGAATTGCTAGTGGGTGGAAATAGTTATTGCCCTTTTGGTGGTTGAGTTTGAGGCTTATTTAGAGGCCCTTCTTGGTCTTGTGGAGGTTGTTACCCAATCTCTACATTTAGAGAGGAGTTTTGAAGATTGAAGGAAGGAAGTGGAAACTCTACTCAAACTTGTTCTTTGCCTTTACCTCTTTGTGAAGGTAGGAAATTCTCATCTCCCTTATTCAGTTTTCATGTTTTGTTTCATACTCATGCTACTTTGTGACTATTTCAATGTTTTTATGTTTGTGGGTATGTTGGGAAGATTTGAAAACCATGTTATTTTGGTTGTTTTCCTTTCATGTTTATGTTTGCAATTTTGAGATTTTTCTTGCATGGGTGTTTTGGTATTACTCACCCTTGGAGAGGGCAGAAGTGACCAATTTTGGGAAAGGTCTGTTTAGTTGGACTCCAACCAGTGTAGAGTCTCTTCTCAGGATGAGAAGAGGGAGAAAGGGTAGGGTATTATGGGCCCCTACCTGTCAGCACAAACCTGGTATGAGTATGGCATGTTTAAATGACAAAATGGAAGTTCTTGGTTAATAGCCCTGATTGGGCATCTGATTTGGTGTTGTGCTCGACTTCTCCTCGTTGGAAGAATCCACCTTTCCTTAGTGTTGAGTTATTATAGATCTTGTTGTGAAAATCGTGTATAAATATGCATGTTTTGAATTGTTCTTGTTCATGCTTTTGGGTCACCTGATCAGATTCTATTTCCTCCATGGTTCTAGAAATGAGTTGCAGAAAACATTATAAATCCCTTGATTATGATCATGAAGAAAATTTGATTTAATTGTTGAAATTTTGGATTGAGATCTTATTGTAAATTTTATTTTAAACCTTGTTGTAATTGGTAACGAAGTCGGGTTTTCTTCTTGATTCTTTCTCGGCTGAGCCTTTGAATCAGGTTTGCCAATAAAATTGGTGTTGAGAATAATTGCTTGTTATGTCATTTAATTGTAAATTTTAAATTTAGATGGTTGAATCTCAAAATAGGATGGAAATAATGATGATGTTCAGTTTGGCAATATATCAAGTTTTTCATAAATGTTGAAAATGGAAATTTATGTTCATTCATGTAGATTTAGTTTTTATGATTATTGGATATTAATCAAACTTGCATTATTGTGTCAATGGCTAAATCTATGTTTTAATTCTATTCCAATTATACACCTTAAAAAAAAATGCATGACTTTAAATCTACACTTAGAAAATTTCATCAAAAAAAAATGTTGCAAGAGAGTAAAACTCTCTGCCTTTTGTATGGGAGAAAATTTATATGCTTCTTTGCAACAGAGAATATTCCCCAAAATATTCTTATTTTTAAAATTTTGAAATAAGAAAAATAAAAAATATATATAGATATTAGTGTTCAAAATTCAAAAGGAATTCAAAAAAAAACATATATATATATATATATATATATCTCTTATTCCTAACAACTAAACTTTATGAAATAACTCTTATAAATATCCCTTTTGCCACCTATAAAACTTTGTCATTAATATAATTTCTTCTTGGTAGACATCAGTTTGAAAGGAGGTATTAAAAAATGTTTAATTTTGTTGCAAAGTCAATGTCATCATCATTGATGACATCACCGCACACATCTCTACCTCCAGCTTGGGCGCAGGTCATCACGTTTGGGATGGGGGTGATTTGAAAGTTAGAAAAAAAGAAAAACAACTTAAAACATTTTTTTTAAGCCCCCTTTGTTGAACGCCCCACTTGGGCTTTTATTGGAGGAGGGGACAGCCACGGACGCAGGGTCAGTGCGCTCGGGCAGCGCGCCCAACCCTTGAAAAGCGTAGGTCTTGGGTAGAGGGGGAGGGGTGACATGGCAGCTAGGGGATGTAGGAGTAGTTAGGGTATTGAGGATAGTAGGTAAGTAGTTTTATAATTAAGTTTTAAATTATAGTTAGTAGTTTTAATAAAATTTCATTTGTGTTCTATTTGATGTTAAAACAAGTTAGTGGTTTAAGTCTTTAAATTATTGTTAGTATGATTTTTTTAAAGATAAGTTTAGTTTTGTTATTTAAGTTAGTTGGTTTATTGGTTATTTTAATTTATGTTTTATTAAATGTTAATTATGATAGTGTTAGATCTTAGATTAGATAGTAATTAGTTTTAGTTATATTAGATTTAATTGTATTAGTTGAAAATTGTCTTAGTAGTTAGTGTAATTAGTTTAATTTGTAAGAAAATTTTAGATTAATTAGTTTAGTATTAAATTAATTTAGTTATTTAAATATTTTAGAAAGTTCTAAATTAATGTCTAGTTAAATTTGGTTATCATTGTTAGTTAGTCTTACATTGATAGAAAATATCTAATCTTTGAGTAGTAAGTAGTCTTAATTTTAAAGGTTAAATGAGCTATTCAAATTTAGTTTAAATGTAGACTTTATTTGATTAGATATTTTCAGATTAATCTAAACCCGAACTCTTTTAGAATGTTATTTAAATAAATTTCATATCTTGTTGCGAAGTTAATTAAATAATGTGATTAACGTCGATAACATTTTAAGTTTAAAAAAAAATTGTGTATTTGCCCTCGTAGTTTTGGGCATGACAGTTTTCAAACTCTATTTTTTTCACATTGCCACTTTTTGGCACACCATGATCCTGCACATAGCCAAATACCCATTGAATACCTTACATGTTAACTCTAACTTCATCATACTTTCTTCAAATCCTCTTCATCATTCAAATGATATGGTACTTTCCTAAGTTAGCATAATGTCTAGCCAATCAAGACTTTGACATCAATGACAATATAGTCACTCATATGAATCTTTTACATAGATTAATAACATCATCACCTAATAATATCCCACTAGAAATTACAATATCACATAAGGCTAATAATATTCCCCTTTGACATTGATGGAAACACATAACATAAGATTTTAAATTACAAAAAATTACATAAGATAATTGTTGGGCAGCAGGAATCCATAGTGTAATTCCTCTCTTGAAAAGCAAATCTTTTTAATGACCCACTCCAAGGTTTAGTGTTTGTCTTGAGACGTACCAAAATCTGCTCAGTAGAAGATAAATGTGAATTTTCATGAGGAGGCTTTTGCTGGTTCCAAAAACTCTTTTACCTTGGAATCAAGTAAAATCTATTTGTTGTCTCTAAATATCACACCAAAAGAACAAATATTTTTGTATTTTCTATTTTTCATTGAATGCAACTCTAACAATGCAACTACTATGAGGTCCTATTCTAACAGGGGGTTAGCAAAGCAAATAGCGAAACTGAAAGAAAATAACATGAAATCAAATAACTTTAAATTGAAATTCCTAAATGGACATAAGCTACACAACACAACACACTGCAAGTTAAACCTTTGAAGAAATCAGTAGGAAACCAATGAAAACAGGAGCAATGCTTCCTAGAATCCACTGATGCAATCATCGGTGAGAATCTTTAACAAATCGAATGATGTTTGACTCTTCATCAAATTGCAAGGCCACAGAAAGTGCACTCATGCGAGACAAAAAGCTATGTAGACACAATCGAGTGATCTCTTCTCAAGCTCGTTATGTCAACAGAATTCATATATATATATAGCAAACACCAGAACTAAAAGATCACACAACCAGAAACAACGCAATAAACCTTTGGCTCAATCAAAATCTTATGAATAAAATCCACAAAATAATGACACATTTAGGCAAGAATAACTACACTCCAAATGCTAGCACCAAAAGAATAACTTTATTGCATAATAATGGTGGCCCTTTTTACATTTTACAATGGGGTATTTATAAGAAATCGTCTCCTCAATTTGTGTTGTGAGTGAGAGATATCTTGATGCAATAAAATTCTTTTAAAACATTAAAACAAACTAAATATATACAAACTGGTAATCTAACTAGTGCTTAGAGGGACTCCATCCATATTTTATTCATTAATTGGATGCATGAGCCCTTTACATGTCGAAAACAATGAAAGCATGAGAGAGAAAGTAGGAGGAAGCCATCAGTCAAAGTAGAAGTGCATGGAGACACCACAAATAGAAGCTGGCCCTTCACTTGATGTGTGTCGAAGTTAACTTGCCATCAAAATATGTTTCCAATGCATGGAAAGTGCTATTTTTGGAACTGGCAATCAACTGTCGGTGCACCTCTGAATTGCGGAGCTGCAGACCTGTGGAGCTACAGACCTATGAATCTGTGGAGCTACGAACTTGCAGAGCTGTGGACCTATGGACCTCAACTAAGTCAAAATCTCAAAAAAATTTAAGTTTCAAAATTGAAATTTTGGCATCTAAGTTTTGCTCATCTTTATCCTAAAGATATGTTTGGATGTTTGCCCTTGAATTTCTCTATTATGTCAGTAATCTTAGTAGCATTAGGAAGATCCAAAGCCTCATACTTATCTTTGACCTTTTGTCTATAGTTGTTTACCTCAATTTGGGTTTCTGCAAAATCTTTGAGTTTGGTATCCAACTCTAACAATGCTTCTTCTGTCCTGAAGGCTTGTCTGATGTCTTCATCACTGGATGCTTCCTCTAAAGTCTTTCTAAAGTTTTCCACAACTAACTCAACTAGTAAAAGCTTCTCTCATTCTTCATCTTCAAAAATATCCAAGCATGCATCACTATATAACTTTTCTGCTTCCAAAATTCGCTCTCGGGCTTGGTCCTTGAGCCTATGTATCTCATCATGCAATGTTTCCATCACTTTATTTCCCTTTGCAATCTTTTCTATCCAATCATCTATCATTTCTAGCTCTTCTCTGGTATACACATCAATCAGAATGCTATACTTTTTTCCTTTTATGGCCTATAGAGTTTGCAAATCCTTGCTCCAAACCTATACCTCATCCATAATACTAAAGTCCTACCTCAAAATTGCCATGATCTTATCAACATTCTCTTGTGTAGCATGTAATAACTTCAAACTTCCTATAATTATAGTGACACCCTTATCCTCAAGGTTGTCTCACCAATTTTGACAAGCTCTCAAGAATGTACTGGGCTGTACACCTTCCCCTTCTTTAAGAATGGTAGTCAAAGTCTCCTCAGGGCATTCAGAATCAAGAGGACTAATAACTTTAGCTAGATATCCTTTCAAGATCTCAACTTGCCTTCGAAGTGCTCTAATTTCAATCTCATCACGTTCCATATGGTTAAGAACCTCTTTGACTCTCATAGTCATCATCTATCGAGAAGTATCCCATGTAGGCTTTCCTAACATGATATCCTTCACTTCATAGTCCTGAAGGCTAACAACTTCTTCATCTGTACCTTTTGAAGGGTGAGCCACCTATGCAAATAAGTCCTAGTTTTGAGTAGAAGTAATGAATGCAAATGGTGTTGCATCTTGTAATGGAGAGTTAGGCTTGTTCAAAATCTCTGCAATGTCACAAATATCATCCTCTAAAGAAAGGAATTGATGCTTAGCACTTCTCATTATTTGAACCTTCCGGAACCATCTTGAGATATGTCTTTCTGTAACCTTGGCTCTAGATGATGAAGGGATGTCTTCAACTACCTCCTTCCCTCTGTCACTCTTGGTTGGAGTTTCCTATTGTGAGGGTTCTTCTTCTGTAATCTTAGTTTTTGTAGATCTTGAAGTTTGATCCTCAACTTCCTGGGAAGGATGTTGTATACATTCCATTACCTGTGCCTCTTTTGATGGCTCACTAGTAACCCTTGGTTCCGGTTCTCCTTGTAATGATGATTCCTTCTAAACATGTTCCTCTAAACTTGGAGGTGAAGGTGTCATTGAAACCTTATCTACCATGATAACCTGAGGTGAAGATGGGGGAGTTGGATGAGGACCTTGTGTCTCAGGTGCCATTTGCATCCAATCTTGCTATTGAAATTCACCTGTAGGAGTATCTCTAATCTTATCTCCAACCAATTCTGTACCCACTGGCATGAAATCAAAATTTGGAATGGAGAGAATATCATCACCTAGCTCCCTTTGCTCATTCATCCATCATTGTACTTCATCTTCTGAAGAAGAGATTTCTACCATTTCAGCTTGGGTGGGTGGTGGGGTATTTGTGACATTCTTCTTTCTTTCCAATTCTGTAGCTTTGGCCAGTCAGGTTCTCCCTTGTAGAGGCACTTTCTCTTCCTCCCCATTTGACTTTTTTTCATCCTCATCTAATTCTTCCTCGAGGATGGTTTCAGGAATAGATGGATTAGGCACTAATCTTTTACGAACTCTTTTCCTCTTGTTTATTCTAACCTTGACCCTCCTTTGCTTCTGTGGAACCATAGGAGAAGCGAGCTCTTCATGCATCGGATGAATGGATGTCTCTGGAATCTCTCCCTCTTCTTGTTGGATTGAAAAAATAGGAGGTAATAGAAAATCAACCTAGATATGAGAAATTCCAAAGTCTTGGGGGTCCTAGGGAGTAGATTCATGCTACTGCAAAGGGGCTTGTTCTTCAATGTGCTCTATCTGGATCCTCTGAGGAGAGGCTCTCTTCCTCTTTTCCTTCTTCTTCTCTGATGGATGGTAGTATCCCATTGGATGATCAAGCTGGTAGACTATTTTTGGCCTGATAGGAGACTAGAGTGCAAAGATACGAACTCTAACTTTCCTCCCCTTTACCTTTTCTGGGCGAGCATGTATATGGAATATCACTGTATCCAGAATTGGATCAAGTGAAAAGGGTCTCTTAATCCAACTCTTTGTCATTCTGATGACATGTCTTGTTCGATGATTAATATCATCTCCTTCCTCTCTATCAATTTTTGCATTCAGAATGGGCCTTTCACCAACTTTATCTGTATTGAATAAGGGATCACATAGCTCCTATGAATCCTGTAGTCTCATCTCATTTGGGATGGTCAAATGGAGAGCCTTCTCTGCTAAATACAAAGTCATTCTACAATAGTCCCTGATACGAACATCATAGTCATTTGTGGTAGTCATCCAATGATCTTCAATGGTGTCTTCATGGTAGAACTCGTTTCTTGCCAGATTTTCCACTTTACCAACATTGTCAAAGAATTCCTGGGGAGAGTTATATTCCTCGAGAGGATAATTTTGCCATTCCCATTCGAAAGTCAAGATATCCTACTTTCTCTTTACCTAGTATGCTCCTATTACAAAAGGCCAATCCCAACAAGGCCTTTGTTGTTTCTTGATCCTCTCATCAGCTAACTCAATCTGCCAAGAAATTTCCATTAGAACTAACTTGTCACTTGGGTATCTTGGGAGCTTCTTTGGATGGATAGATGCACCACCAACTCGAATGTATGTGAATGTCTAGAACTGGATAAAATATGCACCAAGAGCTATGATCTGTTCCTTGGCCTCATCAAACAATCTCTTCCCATAATCCCCTTCGATGAATCGAATGATGGCAAAGATGAAGGCATCATTCACAATCCTGTACTCCTTTCTTTATGGTAAGAGCTTCTTCTTAACTAGCTAAAGATAGACTATATATGACCATGCGTTAGGATCCTACATACTGCCCTTCTTGTACAACTTGGGATAATCGATGGCTCTTGCTGCAAGTAGATATACCACATAAGAAGTCATATAGAACTTCTTCTTGTCCTTTACTGTCTGCAATTGATCACACAAGTTCTCACTAAGTGTGGTGGCCCAATCCAGTGGCATCTTTGCATGTCTAATGGTCTCAATGAAGTTAACCATGAATGGAGCGAGATGACCTGCTACAGACAATCCCATAACTCTGCTCAGGAGAATGATTGAATATCCAATGTCACCCTTCATGTATCCTTGAGTCATATCTACTTTACTAATTGTCTTCCCCTGAAATGGCTTCTCAATGAAGTATGAGGAATATGTGATGTCGATGGCCTCCTAGTAATGATCCTTATGCCACCTCTCAGCTGCTTCATATGAAAGCCTGATAAACTGATCGGCTCTAGGTAGGTGAAAAACCCTCTCGATATTATCAAGTTGTAGATCTAAGACCACCTCCCCAGTGACGCTCTTTACCACCCTTTCTTTAGGAACAAAATGTCGAGATAAGGTCATAATCAATTCAGCTGATTGAACAGTCCTAGGATGTGATGTTGCATTTACCAATCCAGACCGGATTAAGGCGGATCTCAAAGAAGATCTTTCAATTGGGTTGTTACAAACCCTCAAAAACTCTCCCATGTCCGTGTGTCCAAGTTCTGTGTCTTTGATCTCAGAGTATTCATCGTGTAATTGTGACTTCGGGGTTACGCCTTGGAACTTGTGTGCAACTAGTTTTGCTGTTGATCTAGATGTGGACACCATTTGATTATATTACCTGCACGTCACGAAAAAAAGAATGATTAATTAACGTAAAAAAAAAGTCCTTCTAGAAAACTTATTTTATCATTATTTTATTTATTTATTTATTTATTTATTTTTATATTTTTTTAGTTTTTTGACTTTACATAAAAAATAAAAAATTAAATTAAATTATTTTTAAAAAAAACAAAAATGAGAGGCGGTCGCGCGCGCACTCAAGAGGGCACGGTGACGGCCATGCATGACCCAGAGGGCACGCATAGCGGCGACTACACACGGCCTAGAAGACACGTGCAGTGGCAGCTATGCATGGCCGAGAAGGTGTACGCAACGCCGCGCCACATGCTTCCTCTTCTGGTCGTGCGCGCATGCGAGTGCTATATCTGCATGGAAGGTGGAGGGGGGAAGGTTTCCATACCTTTCCCTCCTCAGCTCTACTCCTTCAAAATAATTAATTAAAAAAAACAAGGGTGAGAGGGGGTTTTTATAACTTCCCTTCCTTCTTTTCTTTGCATGTGTGTGTGCCTCGATATGCATGCGCACACCATTTTTTTTTTTTGTTTTTTTTTTTAAAAAAAAATTTGGACTCAACTTTCTAACTTATTTAACTGAGTTTTCTTCTCCCAACTCCTGAACTATGAGTCCGGGAGTCAAAAAAAAGTAGGAGGTCCCCATTCCTCCATTCCTAGTAAGGAATGGGGTGTGTGTTGTGGAGATCACAACAATAATCAAATGTATGTATTGAAAACAATACAAATTTGCAATTCTAGTTCTTCAAATTGATATGTGGTCTATATCTTCAGCAACACCAAAACTTCAAATTTTACCAATATTACTCTCCCTTTGATTATGAGCTTTAGTTTTAGGTCTAACATTATTCTCCAACTTGAATTACAATTCTCCCCCTTTGACAACAATACCAAAGATCATTATAAATTTCAAAGTGAAACTTATAAAACCTTGTAATTACCTATATACCTTTCATGTATATATTACACCAGATTCATCATAGTTAACTTCACAACTTCATAAAATTATCCTAAAGTGTGAACACTTATGCATCAACTCCATAAGATATTTCAATCAACATCCATGAATTGATGTAGCATGCAACTTCATCTTGTGAATTTTAGATAGGGAAAGAACCCCCATTTTACCTCTTAGATACTCAAAAGAATCCTTAGGTAATGAATTAGTAAATATATTAATAATTTTCTCCTTAGACTTTGTAAATACTCAAGCCCTCCATTCTTTTCCTGTACTTTCTCCCTCAAGTAATTATACTTGATTGATATGTTCTTTTTCTTTACATGCATCATCAGGTTTATTGAAATATTTATAGCACTTTTGTTATCATAGTAAATAGTGATAGGCTTAGCTAATTTGTCTTGCATTTTTTCTAATAGTTGTTTGATCCATGCAATCTTTGAAAAATTAATTGTAGTAGCAACATATTTAACTTCAAAAGTAGATTGCTAAATACAAATTTGTTTCTTGCTCATCTATGTGATCAACTTTTCTCTAAAGAAAAATGCTCCACCACTTGTTCTTTTTCTATCATCAACATTTCCATACCAATCAACATATGTATAGAATATAAGATTAAAGGAATCCTCTTCTTTATATTGGCCATAATCTTCAATTTCTTTGTGATAACTAAGGATCCTTTCAAATGTGGAAGGAGTGAAATAATAGAATCTTTAGGGACAAAACCACTACAAATCTGAGGGTGGCACCATAGTTTATTAGACTTCTAAAGTAATGTAGTGAGATTTGGTGGTGGAAGCCCCCACACCCCCCCTCCCCCCCCCCCCCCCCCCCCCCCGCCAAATACAAAAAAAAAAAATCTCTTGGGAAGACTTGACAGGAAGTGGGCTTTTGCTTGGGATTTAGGCCCAATGGTGGCATAGTTTGACAACTCCAAAGCTATGGCTAGGAGGAGAATGGTATGGAACCCCCCTGAGACATGGATAAAACTTAATTTTGATGGTTTGGCCATGATGGGTAGCATTGTTGCTAGGGGTTTCTTCCACAATTGTATGGGGAAAATGGTGGTTTCCTATACTGGTAACTATTGAGGGGGCTCAAACAACAAAGCGGAAGCCTTAGAACTTGTATGGTGATTGAGAATTGTGAGAACATAAGGAATTAATAGGTTATCTATTGAGGGAGATTCATTGTTAATTATTCAAGGTGTTTAAGGAGAGAGTTGTAGTAGCTGGGTAATCAAAGCGATAATTGAAAAAATTTGCAAGTTGATGGAGGAGTGCCAAGAGATCCACATGGACCACATTTACCATGAAGGAAATGGCATGGCAGACAAGTTGGCAAAATTTGGCCATAGTATCATGCAACTAATCAAATGAGATAATGTCAGCCAAATTCCATCATCAACTCAAGTGGTGATGGAACATGAGTCTACTTCTCACAACGTTGCATGAAATATCTGCGTGGGTGAGGAGGAAAGATGTTTTCTCATCATTAGGGAACATGAGTCCACTTCTCACAACGTTGCATGAAATATCTATGTGGGTGAGGAGGAAAGAGGTTTTCTCATCATTAAGTTTTTGTTTGGCAAGATTACATGAGTATACACTTTTATGATCCTCTTGCTCCAAGCTTTAATTATTTCCCCAAAAGGATGAATGTTATGGATTTTCCTAGATATATAAAATTGACAAAAAAGGATAATAAAAACACTTTGATTATACCCCACTCCAACTACAACTGGCGTTGGGTGCTTACAAAAGGAAAGGGATTGTTAACACATGCCACAAAGAGAGGTTCTTTGGTTTTTGGGAAACCTTGCGGTCTTATGATGGAGGTGATCATGAGTGTTGATCCAATATCTAGACTCACAAAAACTCAATAAGAAATCATGAAACCAAGACCATAGATGATGGATGTTATAGTTTTCCATAATGTTTGATGAAGAAGAAGAATGATTGAATACTTTGATTTTTGATAGAAGAAGATATTTTAAGAATAATTATTTGATTTCTTAATTGATCATGGATGTAAAGTTTTCCTTATAATAGATTATAATTGGGTATGAGAAAATTAGGCAAATGGGTGTCTTTCTATACATATTTTAGGGTTCAAATATTGTCAAGGATGACTATAATTTTACACTTTGGAAGAAAACCCTAGCATTAAGCTCAGGGGAAAATTTGAGCTCAAAACCCAAGAAAATGATGACTTTGTTGACTTAGTCCTAATACTATGACATCATGTTAATCCACTCTAAGTAAATCCAAAAAATGTTGGTAACAATCATAGTTTCCCAAAAGACCATGAAAAATTCTAAAACCTAAAAATTAGTACTTGGAAAATGAATTATTTGATTGAAGCAAAAATATAGAAATACACTAGAAACAAGGGCTAATCTCATACTATGAATCAATAATGTCAATTCAAAGGATGTATAAGTACTAGATAAATATGAAATCAACATGGGAACACATGCATACAAAAATAGGACTAAAAATGAGTACTTATTGAGGGTTCTTACTTTTAGGATGCTAAAAAAATATGTAAAATAGATATGAAAAACTTTATCTCATAACAATTCATAGTGGAATGGTGTTTCTAACTGACTCACACTTCCTTTCAAGACATGGACCTATTTTATCTTAGTTTATAAACTGAAGTCCATAAGTGAATAAAGAAAAATGATTTGAAAAATATGTTACATTATGAACTATAAACCAATAACCCAAATCATTCTCATAACAATGATAGTATAGCATTATATTTATACTTTTACTATTTTCAAATATGATAGATCTTTTAAACTATTTTGAAACATTTTATGATTTGTGATATTATCAATTATGATAATATGACATGTCGTGTTTTATTCTAATTTATGTATCCATATTAAATATATCAATACAAGCATACCCCGTTACAATAAGATTATCTAACATTTACAGGAGCTAATAGGTATTATAATGTGAAACACTTAAGTTAGAAAAGAATCATTTACATGTACCTCAATAATCAATTGATTAGTAAGCTTTGAGAATGATACAAATATCACACAATCTTATGAAGAGAGAATATATTGTAATGATAATATTATAATGTATTACATATGAACCATCATATGAGTTTTATTTATTGTGGTGATGATAAAATAATATTTTTTTACTTAATATTGTTTTTTTGTGATTGTTCATGCATTATGTCTAAATTTTGAATTGAAATTTTAAAAAAAAACTTTATTAAAAATATCAATTGATATAATAATTTAATATTACCGAATTCTTATTGACATAAAAATTAGATTATTAATATTGTCAAGCTAATTTGTACATATCTATGATATATTTAGCATTTAAACTAAATACTCAAAAAATTCAATGTATGCTCATACCTACTTTTTAATTTATTTATTTTTGGCTGAACCCATGATTAAATTGACCGTCCTATATTTTGAAAATATTTTGATTTGAATTAACATAGACATATGCAATAGTTTCTTGAACTTTCTTTCATCAATATTAACATGTAGTAATACGTGCAGGTGTATCCATAGTTTTCTCCAAAACAAATGTATTTTCTTAATATTCAAAACACGTGTTCACAAACTGTATGAAGAGAATAAATTGCTTAGAACTAGTGCTGTATGATGTTGGCGATTAAGATAATGTATTATGATGCTATATTTTCCCTATTTTGGGATATCTACTAGTGACCTATGATGCTAATATGATGATAATATTTCTTGTTTTTTAGAACTGAATCTATATATAATTTATCAATACAAGCATGCACATTTGAAATAAAATTATATAACATATTTAGAATATAATAGATATAATAATTACAAATATTTTAATTTTTTCTAATTTATTTTTTATGGAGATCATCCACAAACAAATTTTAGGTACCTGATGCTGACTCACACTGAAGCCTCTTCCACTAAGAGCAAAGGATTAAGGAGCATCTACGCCTTGAGCACGATATGATGTCTTTGAGCCTTCCACTCAACAAGACTTAATCCCTAGTGGACCCTTTATGAACCATTAAAGTTGAATCATTGCTTTTATACCATTCTTCAAATGAAGTACCCACCTTATATGAATTTTAGAATAGAGCTTCATTTCCATTTTCGTGGCTGTCATGTTCGTTGAAATGCACCACACCCACAAATCCCATGCTTAGTTTAATACAGAGAAGTAACAGAAGATGTTACTCCTCTAATGTAATGATTCAAGCTTACGATTGACTTAACTGCTCATCCAATCTGGCCTCAATGAAAATGAATTCAATAATCCTAAACAAGGAAAAAGATAGACAAATGATTCAGACAATCCGATGCGATTCACTGCAATCTTTTTAGTGACAAGATTTCCATATACCCTTTCTTTATTCTTTGCTCTTTTTGTTGTTTTCCTAGTTGATCTAGACTTAATTTAGTGCACTCATTGCCAACTGAAATGACCCATAAAAGCTTTTCCATAGCATTAATCATGAAGTTATTATACACGTAGCATGTTGGTATTGGCAAATCGTAGAGGTGGAAACAATGATGCAATTTGAAATTAAATCCATTTGGTATTACTAATTGTGCTGTGCAGTGGTGTACCGGCAACTTGCCATACTCCACTACCCATATATTTAAAAGGAGGACTACAAGAAATGCATAGAACTATAAATCATATGGTTTTGAATTTGTGAGAAGACACTAACATTTGGGTGCACCAATATCAATATCATTTTCAAATAAAAAGTTGGAAAAATATTAAAAAATTGTTTAGAAGATGATATTTTCATTAGTATTATTATATTTTCTTTTGTTATAATTAACAGATTGAGAGATATATTCAAATACTTTTAAAAATAGTTAATTAGTAGTATTAAATTTTCTTTTGTTATAATTAACAGATTGAGAGATATATTCAAATACTTTTAAAAATAGTTAGTTAGTTATATGTTAGATAATTTAATAATCAAGAAACATTTGATCACCAAATAAAAGAACTCACTTAAATTTTTAGAAAATATAATCTCAACCTTATGATATCGAATTTACAAATTTTGCAATACTTGTTTCGTAATGAACTTATTATAAATGATTCTATTTTATCAGTATCTTAGCTTCAATATATATATATATGATTAGACTTAAATGACTGGTAGATTATCTAGAAGTGATAGATTGATCTCAACAAAATAACCACTAAAACTTTACATATACATTAATGTGAAATAGAATATGGTACAAGGAAAAAGGTGGCCCAGGAAAGCACTTTTTTAGATCAACAATTTTAGTAAACAAGCTTCAAAATCTCTGGCCAAAAAGTATAAAAAGTATTTTTAGTTAACAATATGTCAACACTTTTTATAAGATTCCATAACGATCAAATCTTCCTGTTAAAGAGTCTTCATCATTATTAATAAGAATTCCAATGATTCTGATGCTACTATACTTATGAAAGGAATAATTGGCAACAAAATCTAGTTCTCTCCATGGGCAACTATAAAAGAATATATGAATTGATTGCTGTGAGGACCACTTTAATAGAATAAAGTTTTGTACATGTATTGATTGTAATGGTATCATTTTTTATCTTCAACCAAAATTAGCTGAGAGAAAAAGAGATTGAAAGTTAATATTATTTGTTTTCAATGAAATAATTCGTTGATAGACTATTTTGAATAGGATTTTTTTTTAAAGAATCTTGCCTGATAAAATTTTATGATCCTCAAAGCTTTCCCGAAAACTATACAGCTACAGCTGCTATTGGGCTGATCAAAGAATAAAAATAGTTGATAATAAATGTGGATATGATTTGGTATGCATATTACAGACTTGGGGTTCTAAGGTGACAGTTAGACTCTTCTCAAAATAAATACTAGCAAGGCACCACTCACTCAAGAATACAACTGCCTTTGGAAGTTCTAAATAGACATCACACCCCTACATTATACGTCCTCGCTTGGACATTATGATTCAGAAACACCATCAACTCGTCCATTTGAAATCTGAAAGATCGTTTCTTTGAAGAACAATAATGAGGTATGCTTTTGAATCCACCGCTATTTATTTATTTTTGTTTTAACAGATGCACCTTCTTTCCTTTCAAATTTCTCGTACACTTAATTTCTATTTGTACAAGGTAAGTGAAATCCATTTGAAAACTGCTATCTGAAAGTTTTTAGTGCATACTTTGATCAGGTTTTAAAGTTACTGAAAATTGTTTGAAGCTTGTGCGGCGTGGCGTTGTCAGATGCAAACTACAATATACTTCAAATGGACTTGCAATCTCTGTAGAATCCGAACAACAGCAATGCACAGGAAAGAAACAAGAATACCAAAACAATATACAATATAAGAAGAACTCTGTTCATTAGTAGAATACGCTCTGTTTTTCCAGCAGAGGGAAAAATAGAATTTTATTGCAGCAGACTTCTTTCAAAATTACAAATTAGCTCTCAGCAAAGAGATTTATAACCACTTACGAATCATTAAACGAAAACTGTACTTCTAACTTGTAGTTAATAATCCTACGGTGGAGGGTGGAGAATGATAATGTTAACTACATGAGACAGCAGTTCTCCTTGTAATATGCAATCTAATATGGCCGGATGATCGCATGATGGCTGAGAAATCTAAAATCTATTTTATTAAACTATATAATCTTACTAAAAATCTGTCATCCTTAAACATCACATACTAAGGAAGAAATTAAGTCTGGAAAAATAAGTCAACTTTGACTATTTAATACTTTTAGCCTAGGAATCAAGTTGTAGCATGTGATGTTCAAGCCGTCTGTTGAAGTGATATAAGACCATCATCATGCGACATGTTAAAACTTATTCTGAACTATATCTGAACTGAAACTTTAATGGTGGAACTAAAAGTTTGTGAATCACAAAAATCATTACTATTCATACTCCCCCTAAATGCTGAGAGGGCTAACAATCTGATTTTTGAGAGCCACAAATTGATCTTTTGCAACTGCCTTTGTGAAGATCTACGTGATTTGCTCCTTTGTGCTGATATACTTCAATTCAACTGTTTTCTTCTATACTTTGATGAAATGTTGCTTCAAATAAAAATACTTGGTCATGTTGTGATGTACCAAATTCATGGCCAATTTAATGACACTAATGTTTTCATAGAAGATTAGTAGGTTGAACCTATATTTCTCCAATTTCTTCAAGAAGTTGTTTGAGCCATAGAGCTTGTGTGCTTGTTAAAGTGACTGCAACATATTTTACTTTTGTAGAAGAGAGAACAACCATGCTTTGCTGCTTTAGGCTCCATGTCATTAAACCAGAACCCAGAGAAAAACAATTGCCAAATGTAGATTTTTGGTCATCCAAACTACCTCTCCAATCTAAATCACTAAAGTCAACAAGTTCAAACTTATTAGAAGAATAGAGAATGCCAAAATCTACATTACTTTTCACATACCTCAAAATTCACTTGGTTGCCTTGAAACCAATGAAATGGAATAAGCAATGTCAAGCCTTGTATGAGTTAAAAACATCAAACTCCCAACTATACTTTTGTATGATGTCTTGTGAACAATTTTAGTACCATCATCTCTACACAATACAACTCCATGAGCAATTGAAGTGGAAAGAAGTTTACAATCAGCCATATCAAACTTTTTCCACATATCCTATGCATACTTTGTTTGGCAAATAAAAATTCCATCATTACCTTAAAAACCTCCATGCCAAAAAAATACTCCATGAAAGCTAAATATTTCATCTCGAATTCATTCATCATATCAACCTTGAATTCATCTTTCATCTTAGAGCAACTACCCATATATAACAGATCATCAACATACAAAGTCACAATGAGAATACCATTGCCTTCTTGTTTGTAGTAAAGGGTAGGTTCACCCTTACTTCTTTGGAAGCTATTATACTGAAAATATCCATCAATCCTTGCATGTCATTCTCATGATTCTTGCTTGAGGCCATACAAAGCCTTCTTCAACTTTTAGACATGATCTTCTTTGCCTTGAATTTTAAAACCTTGGTGTTGTGCCACATATACTTCCTCTTCTAAGTACCCATTGAAGAAGGCACTTTTCACATCCATTTGATGAATACTTCATTTCTTTTGAGTTACAAGAGAGATTAACATCATAATACTTTCTTGTCTTTCTATTGGTGCAAAAAAATTCATAATCAATGTCATACCTTTGAGTGAAACATTTAGCAACCAATCTTGCCCTATATCTTTTAATGCTCCCATAACTGTTATACTTGATCTTGTACCTTCTTCTTCTCATGTGGAAGATTTACAAGCTCCCATGTCTCATTCCTATGAATGTAAACCATGTCTTCATTCATTGCTTACATCCAAACCTTATTAGTATATGCATCTTCAAAACATGATCATTCAAAATCAGCTTTAACAAATAATGCAAAATTTATTGGCTCACCTATTAGATATTCTTCATGTGCTTGATTTTGACACCTTTGATAGATATCACTTAATCTTTGTACCTTTCTTGGAGGACTTGAGGATGGACTTGCACTTGAAATTGATGAGGGGCTACTTGGTCATCTTTATGACCTTGAAATAGATCCATTAGCTAATTTTTTATTATCATTTTTAGCAAAGATATCATCATCCAAAACAGATTTATTCTTTTCAACATGGTCTTTTTTATTACCATAAACTCCCCCTTCATCAAAAATTACATTTCTTGAAATAACAATCTCATTAGTAAGAGGATTGAATAGTCTATAATCTTTCCTCACTATAACCCACAAAAATTCATGATTCGCTTTTAGCATCTAACTTTTGCCTATTTTGATCAGGGATACGAACATAAACCAAACAACCAAATTTTTTTAAATGGTTTACATTCTAGGCCTTTTTCCATACCATGCTCCATATAGAATCATATTGTTTGGGTACTTGTAGGACTCCTTTTGAGAATATAGATTGTTGTAGCAATTGAATCATACCAATAAAAATTATTCAAACCCTTGGTTTGTAACATGCTCCTTGCCATTTCTACCACAATACAATTCTTCCTTTCAACCACTCCATTAGTTGAGGTGTGTATGCAATTGTGAGTTTCCTTTTGGTCTCATTCATCTCACAAAATTTTGGAAAATATTCTGAGCAATGCTCTCATCCCCAATTTGTTCTCAAACATCCAATTGCATTGCCTTTCTTCTCCTCTAAACAAGATTTAAACATCTTGAATGTATCGAAGGCTTCATCTCTAGTCTTCAGAAAATATGCCCAATACATGTGTGAGTAATCATCAATAAAAGTAATAAAATATGTTGACTTACCCAAGCTTTGTGTTTCCATAGGAACAAAAATATCTGAATGAATAAATTGAAGTGGGTGATGAATCCTCCATGCATTGCCTTTTGGAAATGATTCCCTTTCATGCTTCCCTTTTGCACATCCTTCACAAATATTTTTTATGATCTTTAGCCTTAGGTAATACAAAAACCAATAAATTTGATGTTAGAATCTTCAAGTTGTTAAAATTCAAATGTCCGTACCTAAGATGTTATAGGGTAAAAGCATGAACCTATGTCACCTTTTTATAAAGGAAAAGGATATCAGAACTTAAACTATTCAACTTTAATGACATGAAAGTGACATTTATGTTTAGAATTTTTAGTCTAGAATTTATTTCTTTTTAAATGGAGAATTTTTTTTTTTGCATTTTTTAAAATTTTGAAGTCCAAAATTTATTTGTTTTTAAATGCTAAAAATATAGAGTTTCGATCCTTTGAAACAAGTATATGCAAATGACTTTTTTTTTTTTTTTTTGTAATATCTTATAGTTGACATGTATATCTAGTGGAGAAAAAAAGAATTTTTGATTTTTGATGTATATTATTTAAGTTATAAGTGTTCAAAGTTGAACTTATCAGAAATCGATCATTTTTTTCTCGGCAAGCTTTTCCTATCAAATCTACATATGTTTGAAAACAAGTTACATATTCTTGAAGAAGACTCTTGCCTCTAGAGGTACATATAATTTTTTTAATTTTTTGAACATGATTTACTATATTTTTTCTTTTTTTTAAAGTGACATCTTCTTGAATCTTAAAATACCTACTTGTAATATTTTAAACATATTATAACTACTCAAAACACTATAAATTTTATATGATAATAATCTTGACTCCACAATCTACAAAAGATTATTTTTATTTTTTTAATAAACTTCATTTTTTATAAATAAATTTGCCTTAGAAGTGAGAAATTTTAAAAAACTCTATTTTTTTGCTTGTGTGGCTGCCACATAGATATTTTTGGCCCAAAGGGTTTCTACCAAAACTCGTGGGGACTTTTTATACCCACTTACATGACCTCATATAATAGAAACACTTTTCTTCATTAATTAACAGATAACTATGTTGTTTGAAAGTGTTACAACCAAAATTATTTTGACTGTAACCATTTTGTCACCTTTGTGTCACATTGATGCCACTTGGCACCACATGAATTCAACCCTAACACTTTCGACCATAACACTTTTGGCCATAACCATTTTGGTCCTAACCCTCCAAGATATCCCAAATGGTGACATAGGTTTATGCTTTTATCCTATAACCAACTTTTATCCTCATAAGCCATATTTATCAAATTTCAAAGGAAACATACTATTCTTTGTCATAGGAATACTTCTAATCACTTTATTACCATGATTCTTATCATAGATAGTACATTTCATATTCTCAAATACCACTCTATGATTATTCTCACATAGCTGCCCAACACTCAATAAATTATGCTTCAATTTTGGAGTATAATATATATCTTGAACACTTTTCTTACTTTCATTTGTCTAAACATCCATGGCTCCTTTGGCTACAATCTCCACTCTATTATTACTACTAAGAGTAAAATTGGGTCTGAACCCACCATCAAGCATTGAAAATACTTCCTTATTATGAGACATGTGATTAGAGCACCAAGAATCTAGATAGCAAACATCATTCATATTATTTTTAGAGTTGCCATAATGCAAAAATAAATTACCTCATGAAGGATCCTCATCTTATTGAGCATAATTGGCATTATTATTACTTGATTTCAATCTAATTTTTTTCTCAAAATGTCCACACCTATTGCAATGATAGCATTCAATGTTCCTTTTATCAAATCTATCTCTACCTCTTCCTTCTTGTGCACTTGCTCTTCCTTTGGTTCCTCTTAAATAATTTTGAGTTTTACCCCTTCCTAACCTTTTTAGTTGTTATTGTTTCTAATATCACCATCATTCTTTCAAATTTTCAATCAGAGAGCAAAACCATTTTCATTAATGCTAGTAGAAGTAGCCCTTATTCTATCCTCATTTGATATGAGATATCCAACCGACTCATCAAACTCTAGGTTGGCTAAATTTTTCTTTCTTCCATAATAATTGCTATAGTAAATGCCATATTGGGGTTAGGGATCTGAATACCTTATGTATCACATGCTCTTGGCTTATAGGTTCACCCAAAGTTGTCATTTTATAAATGACATCCTTAACTCTTACAAAAAAATCTCCCACATTATGTGTTTCCTTCATCTTCAAATTCTCATATTCTTTTTTCAAGGTTTGTAGCTTCATAGTCTTTATCTAATAATTTCCATGCTAAGCATCTTTTAGAGTCTTCTCAGACTCCTTTGTTGTCTAAGCATCAACAATTCTGAGAAACAAGCTCTTCTCAAGAGCCACTGGAATGTGAAACAAAGCCATTGCATCCCGATTCCTAGGCTCTTCATATCTAGATTCAACTATCTCCCAAAAATATTTTCCAGTAAAAAGGTTTTCATCTTGAGTGGCCAATATTGGTAATCAACTCCATCAAACTCTAGAATTTGAAAATTATTTGTCATGTTGAAGCCTCCAAGACCTTTGTGCTCTGATACCAAATATAGGATCCAAACAGTGGCAATGAATAGGAAAGAAATAAGAAATACCAAAAAATACACAAAATAAGAATTTTTTCAATAGTATAGCATGCTATTTTTTCTAGTAGAGAAAAAATAGAATTTAATTGCAGTAGATTTCTTTCAAAATTACAAATTAGCTCTTAGTAATATGTAATCTAATATGTTGCATGATCTCATGATGGCTGGGGAAATCTAAAACATTTATTTATTAAACTATATTATCCTACCAAAAATCATGCAGTGATATGAGACCATCATCACACAACATGTTAAAATTTATTCTAAACTATATCTAAACTAAAACTTTAATGGTGGAACTGAAAGTTTGTGAATCATAGACAACCATATTCCTCAATCTCCTAGCCACTACAATTTACTAGATCCTGTAAATTGACAACCAAAGTTAACATGCATGTGAACTCCCCTAGCTTGGTATATGTACTAATGTATACTCTCTATGTGTATGAGTACAATAAAACCTAGATAAGGTTGAGGTACCATGCTAGCTTGTACCCAAAAGGGAAGACTTCCTACCATGTTGGATACATTAGGATAATTAGATGAAACTAATTTTATAAATAGATTTATGGTTTTAGATTTATTTTTTGAAGATGTGTATATGTGCTTTGTAAGATTTTTTTGGGATTATTAGGTACTAAAACAAGAATTTTAATCAACACAAATAGGTAATATACAAATTCAAATCAATTTGTAAAATTGTAATACCAACTTCTACAACTCAAAATATATAGTCAATACCAACCAACAAAAGATAATAATATTAAACATCCACAAGACCATCACACATAATATATATCTTTTGATATTGTAGAAACCCTTATTAGAGAGTGAAAATGATGATAGGGGTGATACTCACAAGCTCACTACTGCAATAAATGAGCTCATCTATTAGGAGCTACAAAAACCCTTTTTGAGCATTGACCTTGTTAGGAGGAATTTGTACCTTATTAGAAGTAGAAATAGATATGTAGAGATCTACCTTGCAAGAGGATTTCAAAACTCTTTTGAAAGCTTGCCTAGTTAATGAATTTACAACAAGAACCTATTAGAGTTCACCCAATTCAAGGTTGTAAATGCTCCAACTATTAGGGAACAACAAGATCACTAATATGGATGAAGCATTTTTTATGTGTTAGATGCAATATTCTCTATTCACTTTTGTAGTCATTATCTTCTCTCTACTACTCAATATTTCAACTACAACCTTTTTAATTTTAATAAAAAAAGTCATATTTTTTATCATCTCAGACCTTCTTAAGATTAGTTATGTTAGAGACATCATTTTTCCACTTAATCCATGTCATTCATTTAAACCTCCATCTTCCTACATAAATACTTTAAGAAATTCACATATCTTGATGTCATATATTTTTTTACAATTACTATGGTAGTATGTGATAAGATCTTCTTGTCATAATTCTAAGGTAGCCAAATACATTTTTACTCCTCCAATGCACCACTTAAAATTGCCTATGACTCCTTCCAATAATCTTAAGAATGTCAACTCATTATACCATAACCTCCAATCTTCATACATAATTGTGCATACTATACTACCCATCAATATCTACAATCTTCCACCTTCCTTCAAGAGCTTAAGTGTTCTTATTAGGCTTGATGATTGTAACATTGTTACTTATTTCACCTATCAACCAATTAGGTTGTGGTGGTGAATATGCTAAAAGATAACCATATTAATGTTGTACATATGATCACACTAAATCATTACAACTCTACCATGAATGTTGCTAAAGTATTTCCATTATTATCTATCACTCTTCTAGACTTAGTCTATTTTTTGCATCACCAATCACAAAACCTTCTCACCCATCATATTTTAGCTTGATCCTAACTTCACTGATCATATTGCTTAGTTTTTATAACCTAGTTGTCATCAATGAAAAACAAAAAATAATTTTTTTGAGTCTGTCTCCAGTCTTTACATCATAATGTCAAAAATTACCTATTTTGACATTGATATTTGATAAATGTTGTTTCCTCAAATCAACCAATTCCCCCCCACCCACCCCAACCCCCCCCCCCCCCCCGCCCCCCCCGCCCCCCTCGCTACTTTCTCTATTCACTTATATACATACCATATACCCCCCTTATGATTCATATTCTTCCTATTAATCATATTCTATGTATTATTTATATTATCTCCCTTTACTTATTTTCCCCCTTTGATGATAATAGTTAAGTATACAAAGGGAAAAAATTACGACTTAATTCAAAGATTACCTTACAACTATTCTTTGTTGAGTCTAAGGATATCTCAAGAAACTTTTAAAACTCTCTTAGAGTAGCAATTTTTCCATGTAACTGAGAGGCTGCCCCATCCATAACTTGAGTCTAATATGAAAATTGTTCCTTCTCCTTCTTTATATTTTGTTTCATTACCTCCATTTTAGGGGACAAAGAGGATTTAGCATAAAATAGATCAAGAATATTGGTGTCCTATTCATGATGTAGTTACCTTATCTTTTGTAGAATATGTTTCAATATTTGAGCTTGAAATGGGATCAAGCTAACCACTTCATCTCTCTAACTCCTTTTGAGATTCACTTCTTGATTTCTCCAAATTCTTAACAAAGTCTCAATAATTAAATATCTTAGTAAATAATTTTACTTCTTTATTAATTTTTGATCTGGTGTCCTTCACTAGATCTATTAACTTGTATCAATCTACAACAATCTTGTTCATCAATTTAACAATCATCTTCTTCTCCAAGTTTTCTTCAACAATATTCATTACTTCAATTTGCAAGTATGGGCCTTTATCTAAAATATTCTTGATCATTGTGTCCATCAAATCAATTATTGAGTCTCCTTCATTGTATTCTACAATAGGAATTAATTTAGCTAAAAACAATCTAGTTTTTCTTAATACTCTCTTGTTCTTCTTCTTTAATCTCATCTTATCTCTGATAGCCTTCTTCACTAGTTGTTATAAGTACTCCATCATTTTATTTGGCTTCAATTTTTGTAATGTTCTTCAATGTTTCCACTAGATATTCTTTTGTTTCCTTCTCTTCTTCCTCAACATTTTTCACCAATTTGTGCCTTTATTGCACACTTATCTCAAGACACAATTTCCTCTTTACATGATGTTCCTCTTCTTCCTTTATTCTAACTTAGCACTTGTTGGTTTTCTATAACCTTTTCTTTCTTCTTCTCAAGAGTCAATTTTTTTTCGTATTCCTTGGGAGATGGTAAGGGAGAGTCCTTCTAACCAATTATATCTACTACTCCAACCTTAGTTCTACTAGTCAGAATGTCCTAAACCATTTAGGAAGATCAAGAGCAATATCTCCAATGATCTATTCTATAGTGAATTTGTCATCCACCTCAAGTTGTAGATTGAAAATGTTTATCTTGTGTTCCATCCTTATTCTTTATGATCCTCTTCCATAACTCAATTGTTTTGTGTGTCTTGAATTGAAAATTGTGTTTCTCTATTCTTGATTCCAAATAACTTCTTGTGATAATCTATTATTGTCTTGATCTCTTCATGACATATCTCAAGTTTCACATCCATTAATGTTTTATCTATGATATTTTTATCTATTTACAACATGTTGTGGTCCATCTAGAATCAATAAACTAATATAGCTCATCATTTTCAAAAGAATGTATCTCCAAAGGTGTTCTACTTAATTTTTGGAGATGATGCACAACTACATCTTCAAGTATCTTCTTGTTTTCATCACTTCCTAGGTTGTATCTTATCCCAACTAATATCAGTCTACTAAATTCCAAAATACCTTTTACAATTTCATATAATAGTAGGAAAATTTATTGTGACTCCTTTCTTTGTCAAATTCCTTGCTTCCCTATTTAATTCTATCCTTTTTGCTTCTTCATCCTTTTCTGAGTTTTTTTGTTATGTTTTTCCTTTGTAGATTTCTTCCTTCTTGTTTGTCTTCACTTCTTTATAGGTTAACTATTAGATTTAGTTTATTTAGCTACCAATTAATTTGTTCTTTCTCTTTACCCTTTATAGGTTGTAGGAATATTTGTTGATGGGTCCTTAATTTCTACTACAGTTATACCTAACATTTCCACTTCATTGCCACTAAACTTTTGTTCTAGACTGGTTAACATTCTTTTTATTTCTTTTTGATGACCAATTTCATTAGTTCCCTACTAATACTAGCAAAGGCCTCTTTTTTGTATTTTAGCTCTCTTTGACTTACTGTCGAGAGATTTGCATAGTAATTCATTTTCATATTGGCTTACAAAATCACTTTCTAATTCATATCCCATAGGTGGAAGGCAGTGGGTTTTTGGTTCAATGGCTTGCATGATACATGTATTTCTATCTACTAAAAATTAGATGTCAAGTTTGTAAATTTCTAAAATTTTATCAAAGATCCTTTCATCTTTATTCATATTATCTTGGAAATATTTGAAATACCTCCACATAATAGAATTGAAGTTCTTAGCTAATTCTTTTATAAATTCACTTATTTGGGTGATTACCAATTTGTCATTATACCATATAACTTTACCTCTATTACGAAAGAAGTTCTAAATAGAAAACTATACATACTAGTAGGTATCCATATTGAAGATACCTTTTACTATCTTTCTTTATTTTATCCATATTTTATAGAAGATGAGTCCTAATCATACCATAAATATCATACACAACATTGTCTTTGACCTTTTGATATGCAATGTTAATAACACCATTGGCCACATTGTTTGCATGACTTGATTGATATACTTGATACCCTATCACCATTGATGCAAAATGAATTCATTTGCATTCAATATTATCAATTTTACTATCTCTTCCATCATATCTATATTTGGTTAGATTAGTAACCAAATTTTTTGATATCATTCTCAATGTGTATTCTACGCCTTGTGGATGTAAACTTCTAAGTCTATGAATTATGGTTTTTGAAACCTTGTGTAGTTTATCTAACCACATATACTAATCATGATTTAAACTAAATATGTAATGAATCTAATCAAGATGTAATTCATTGGGAATTTCTACCACTTAGGTCAAAAAAATTTTCTATAGATGCTATATGCTCATCCTTCAATATTTCATTTGCATACATACCAATATATTATTATTTGATAGCTTATTTACCAACTCTTCAATTTTTCAATGCATTTAATATTTGGCATCTTCAATCAAAAAAATTATTAGAGTGATAGTGGATATAGTACCTAACATGTGTACTTTGACCACTTTTATTGGATGGAGTTTGCAATTGGGTTGAAGCATCTTTGAACTGTTAACTAGAGAAAGTGTATCAACATTTTTTTCCATTGAAATTAAATGGAATGGTACATATATCAAACAATGTGCCTGAATAGGAAGAAAAATTTATGATGTGATGATTTGTGAATGGGGTATAAATGTAAGAGGGGGAATATAGGACCTATCCTTAACCCAAATTCCCAAAAGGAAAGATCCAAATTAGTTAATCACAAAGAAGTGATCAATGCATAAATGAATCAAATGATGGAGATTATGAAGAAAGGATGGAATCCTATAATCTACTATAAAAAGTGTGTACTTGAAATATTAAATGAGTAAAATAAAAATACAAACCTTAAAGTAGGGAAAATCTAGAAAATATTGATTTATGATGTCTGTGTATAGTTTTAGGAAATTATGTGACTTACTCTAGACTGGAAATGTTGAGATGAAGAAAACCCAGAAAACATTTGTCCTTTTGAGGTTAGGTCAACCTTAACCTAGATACTGGGGCACAATCTTACCACTTTATTTTTGACCTTGACCTAAGTGCTCTAATGAAAATTTTGTTTGCAAGTCTTAGAAGTTCACCAAAATGGGTATCCAAATCTGCACTTCAATCTGCTATCATGTACTTGTACCTGCAAGAATAATAGTTTTTATTTAAAATTTAGATGTGGGGTTTTCCTTGATCAAACCCTAGTTTGGAGTAAACCTTAATAATGAAATTGAAATAAAAAATTCTAGCAAGTAGTAGAAGTAAATCTAACAATGACGCAATGATACTCAATAGACATGCAATTGTATTTGAAATGTAAACAACTATGTTGATATGAAAGGTTGAACATAACATCAGAAAATCAAAATCAAAACTTCTATAATTGTATGCTTGGAACCCACCTTGGGAGAAGGATGAATAGATCTTGAAGATGAAGAAAGGATCTTGAAGGAAGATCACACTACCATGATGGTTAGATCTAGGGTTTTGAATGATAAATCTTGGATGGTTGGACCAAATCCCTTCAATAGCTTGAATGTTTGAATCCTTGATCTTCAATAGAGAACTTGAATTCTTGAATGGGTGAATGTGGATGCTTGATCATAGAAAGTTATTGCCAAATCAGCTTCTCATTAAAATTAGGTAGTTAATATCATAGAAAGTGGATATCAAAGGGAGAGAAAAAGGCTTCCTTATATAGTGATCTAGGGCACAAAATTCTAGAGAGGCTGACAATGGAGAATTAAACCCCAATTAGTATTAACCCCTATAAATAGACCTAGATTAAATTCAATTTTAGATTTTACCATTCCAAAACCCAAAATAGCCAACCAAGAATGGGAAAATGAAACATTCCAAAGCCTAATATCCTGAAACCTCCAGAACTTGAAATTTGGACCTTGGGTCAGGGTTATGGTTAACTCTACCTTAGGTAAGATTTAATCTCATCCTTGACATAGGTTAGCTTCAAGGTCGACCTTGACCCATTAGATATTCCTTGGCCCAAAAATTTGAAGTCTTCAATTTCTTAGAGAAAGTTGTCAGAAAGAGGTTGGAAATAGGGGGAGAGAAGAAGAACAGTGGGGAAACAACCAAATCTATGAAAAAACCTATTCAAGGCAATTGACATGACCCAGACCACTTACTTGGAGTGATAAATTCTCTTAACATGAAAGTGCTTCCATTTTAAGATGATACATTAAGCCCCCACTTTAGCAAGAGTATGGATTCAATGAAAACTCTTGGTAAAGGAGAAGAAAGAAGAGATCCAAGTGAATTCACAATGAGATAAAATAACACTTAGCTAACAAGCCCCCTAGCTAAGGATTCTAACTCAACATACATGCACAAGGGTGCAAAAACAAAATAACACAAACAAAAGAAGGGTTAGTAATAAAAAAAAAACCCAAATTAACTAGCGCAAGAAAGCTTGCTAAGAAATATTTCTCATACTAATATCATATTTGCAAAGCTATCATAAAAGTATAAATAATTACATATGAAAGACAAGAGAAACACTTTAAATAACATATCTTCATGATCCAATCCTATTATTATGAAATTGAAAAGAGAAAAAAAAAAAGTGATTACCTCACCCAGTAAGATGCATACGTTAGCCTGAATTGCCAAGGGTGGGAGAGCCAAATAGTTGGCCAAAACTAATAGTTTGCCCCTAAATTGTGCTTGCAATTGTAATGTGTCTCTTAATGACTTCTAGAATACCCATAGATCCACCTTTTTCTATCACTATGAATATGAAATGTGTGTCTCCTCAAGATTTAGCAACCTATGTGCATTACCTTCAGAAGATTTACCATATTAAAAATGCATGTCTCTTTAGGATTTAGCAACTTGTATACATTACCTTTAGAGAATTTATCTTGTAATTTTAAAACTATAGTACAAGGGAGACCCTATATATGCCCCCCTCCTTATCATGGTTGATCCTCAAAGAAAGAGAACTTATCAACAAGACTCCTGCTATAAAGAATTTTTTATATATAAAATATCATCTTTCAAAGATAAACCAAGTGGGAACAACAATTCAAGCATCAAGCCCCCTATAAAGAAGAGGAAAAGGAATCTTTGGAATTAGGGAAACAAATCTAACACTAAAACAAGAGTAAGAGTTTATAAAGAACATAATTTGAAACATATAGAAGAGGTGATGAGCTGGGACAACAACCTCTTGTTTGAAAAGGTTATCAATAATCAAAACATCTATTAGTATGATGAAATAATATTGAAATATAAATAAATACCACTAAGCTAGGGAAAGAAGTTCCCTAGACAAAGACAAAGGAGGAAGAACCTTGCCTCCAAGGATGAAGACAAGGGATACCTCTTGAAAAAAAAATGTCTTAGAAAAAAAAATCTTTAATAGAATCTATGAATGAGTATAAACATAATACAAAATCATAGAAAACTAAGAAGAAAGAATACCAATTAAGACCAATAAAAGGCCTAATGGATACTAGGAGATTGGATGGAAATACACCTCTTGCACCCTAGTCTGAAGAAAATAGGAGAAGAGATCTACATCATGTCATAATGAGGGGAATCCCCTAGATCAAAATTATGAAGGAATTGTAAAACTGCATGAGAGTGAGATATAATTTCTAAAGCAACTCTTTGTTGAACATATAATTTGAAATGTTTGCAATCAGAAAGTAAGTGTATATTACTATAATGAAAAGGAAATTTTTATTTGGATAAGGCATCATTTGGGATAGGTTAAAATATTTCCTTTTTGGAATTCATTAATTGAACATACACCTTCTTAGCTATATATTGACAAGTAGCAAGATTATCTATTGTAGGTGTAGGGAGAAAAATATGAAAAGGAGGATGACAGTCAACATCACCTTCCTTGACTTGAGATCACAAACAACCAACACCATGGAGATCTTATTTAGGGGGTATACGAATTGGATACTTGATACCATGCTCATTAACTCCAAGCCCTAAACCTCTAAAACCTTGTTTAGTTATCATATTATATGCTTTAGTGTACATATCATGTAAAGCTTCTACAAGAGGTGATTTTTTATCATGTTCATGTGTAAAGGTTGTATAAGGTGGAATAATAGGCTTTGAAGAATTTTCTTTACCCTTTCCTTTAGGATCATCATGAATCAAAGGAAAGGTAAATCAAAGAATTCTTGCACATTTGTATCCTGAACTATAGCTTGAATTCCATCATAAGTATGTGAAGAACTAGGATTAACAGATGGAGAATTAGGCATTAGATTAGGAATAATAGGATTAGAATTAGAAAGATTAGGATATGGTGTATCATCTACCAAATGAATGATCATCAACATAATAAAGTGAATGATATTTCCATAAACATCATAGGTATGGTAAAGAGATGCTAAAAGAAGGGTAATGAGGAGCATGACCACACACCAAAGCATCTTAGTAATCTTAATAGCAAATAAAATTCAAGAATTTTTTTTGTTATTTTTTGAATATATAGACCTTTTTATATTTTTTCATGTTAAGATGCAAGAGAATATAAAAGGAAACAAAAGGTCTAACACCAAAAAGAAAGATTTTTCTATTGTGTGTTCACCAAAATGAATAGGAAGGTGAACACACAAGATAATATGAAGGGAAATCAAACACCAAACATAATAAGGCATCTAATTCCACAAAATAAAAGAGGGTAAGTGTGTAAGGTTCACTAAATGAATAGGAAGAAAAATGTATGATGTGATGATGTGTGAATGGGGCATGAATGTAACAGGGGGAATATAGGACCTATCCTTAACCCAAATTCCCAAAAGGAAAGATCCAAATTGATTGATCACAAAGAAGTGATCAATGCACAAATGAATCAAATGATGGAGACTATGAAGAAAGGAGGAAATCTTATAATCTACTATAGAAAGTGTATGCTTGAAATCTTGAATGAGTAAAAGAAAAATACTAACCATAAAGTAGGGAAAATTTGGAAAATGTTGATTTTTGATGTGTGTAGGTTTGGTAAATTCTACGACTTAATCCAAATTGGAAATGTTGAGACTAAGAAAACCCAAAAAACATTTATCCTTTTGAGGTAAGGTCAACCTTGACCTAGATAGTGGGGCACAATCTTACCCCTTTATATCCAACCTTGACATGTAGTGCTTGGACGAAAATTCTCTTTGTCAAAAAGGGTATCCAAATCTGCACTTCTATCCACTATCTTATAACTCTACCTATAAGAAAAATGGTTTTGTTGTCTAGATGAGGGGTTTTCCTTGGTCAAACCCTAGTTTGGAATGAACCTTAATAATGAAATTGAAATAAAGAGTGCTAGGAAAAAATAGAAGTAAATTTAACAATAAAGCTATGATACTCAATAGATATGCAATTATATTTGAAATGCAAACAAGTATATTGATATGACAGATTGAATATAACACTAGCAAATCAAAACCTCCATGATTTTACTCTTGGAATCTACCTTGAGAGAAAGATGAATAGATCTTGAAGATGAAAAAAGGATCTTAAATGAAGATAACACCACCATGATGGTTAGATCTAGGGTTTTGAATGATGAATCTTGAATACTTGAACCAAATCACTTCAAAGGCTTGAATGTGTGAATCCTTGATCTTCAATAGAGAACTTGAAATCTTGAATTGGTGAATGTCAATTTTTGATCATATAAAGTTATCTCTTAAATGTCTTCTCATGAAAAATAGCTAGCAAATATCATAGAAAGTGGATATCAAAATGAGATAAGAAGGCTTCCTTATATAGTGATTTAGGGCAAAAATTTCTAGAGAGGACAACATAGGAAAATTAAATCCCAATAAATTATAACCCCTAGAAATGGACCTAGATTAAATACAATTTAAGATTTTACCATTCTGATACCTAAAATAGCCAACCCAAAAGTGAGAAAATGAAACTTTCTAAAGCTCGATATCCTCGAACCTTTAAAACTTGAAATTTGGAATTGGGGTCAAGGTTGATGTCAACTCTTCCCAAGTTAGAGTTGAGATCATCCTTGACCTAGGCCAGGATTAAGGTCAACCTTGACCCATCCGGTCATCCTTGACCAAGAAAGTCAAAGTCTTCAATTTCTCATAGAAAGTTGTCAGAAAGAGGTTGGAAATAGGGGGAGAGAAGTAGAATGGGGGGGGGGGGGAGATAGCCAAATCCATGTAAATACCTATTCAAAGCACTTTACATGACCCCATACCACTTACTCAGAGGTCTAAATACTCTTAACATGGAAGTGCTTCCATTTTAAGATGCTACAATGCCAAACCAATGGCTCTGAGTGCATTGGTTATGGCTCATGAAAACTCAATAACAATTCTTGTCAACAATCTTGACTTGGTCATATTAATCTCTCAATAGTGCTCATGATAGTTCTCAAATTCTCAACTAAAAGTAAAGGTTAACTAATATTCACCAATTGATGCCCATCAACTATTATAACTAATATTAAATAGATGTATTCTATGTAATGCTTAGACTGGTTAACATAGGATCACACAAAATTCTCAAATTCTATAGAAAAACCAATACCATATGTGCCAATTGATTTTACCACCCTTGAATTCAGGGGTTTTATAAATGATTTTGTCTTTAAGTTCCCCACCTAAAAAAGTGTTATGTTTAGTTCAAAGTTGTATCATATAAACAAGAGGATGGTAACTTCTCTTTAGATGACTTGACCTATTTCTTTTTTTCTTCTTTCTTTATCCAAGTCATCTTCATCTAACTTTAGATTTCATTAAGACTTACAATATTCTTTACTTTCTATTTTATGGCTAGTTCTTAAATCTAAAATATCTAGCAAGGTGTCTGACCTTGTTAAATCGAAAATATGTCTTGGCATCCAAACTTCAGCATTCCCTCTATGAGTTTTCAATCTATAATTTAGTGCTAAATGTCCATAGTTTCCACATGTTGACCATGTAATATTGAACTTTATCTCTCTTCTATAAAAATTTATGAATTGAATAGGTGACCTAGGACACCTCACTTTAGACCTACAATCTTTAGCATCATGTCCATATTTATTGCATTTTTAACAATATCCATTAAATCACTAGTACTAAATCCACTATTAGGTCTAGATATACATTCACAAGTAGTAAGACCATAGTTATGTAAATTACATAAATGACCTTCAAATGAATAGGACATATTCACTAGTTTTCTCCTACACATTTTTAGCATGGCCATGATTTCCATATTTGTAACAAGTGGGTTTGTTAGGATTCTTACATAAATTTCTTATGAATCCCTTTTAAACATGCTATTTCTTCTTGATTTTATATTTGGATGACTCGCTAATCACAAATTTTCCTTGGCCTATGTAACCAAGAGTAGTTGTGGCATCAGGTCTTCTTTAGATTCTAAATTATTCATCAAGATTTTAAAATATTTCACTATATTGCTTTAACTTTTCATTTTTATCTTTCATAGTTTTTATGTCCTTGAATTTATCATTCTCCTCTTTAAGCATTTCATTATCAATCATAATCTATTGGTATTCTATAGTTTTTGCATAAAGGTTCTCATGCATGATATAATTCTCTTGAATTACACTAAAAACTTTGTTAGTCCTTCTCTTTCAATGCATTCTCAACACATTTCTTGTAATTTTATGTAGTTGCCCTTACTTTCTCAACAACTTGTTTCCCTTTGTGATCTTTACACATCTTTACACATCCTAACAAACTAGCTTTCAATCTCTTTTTCTTAGATTTGCAAACTTTTTTTGAGATTCTAATTATTTTACATAAATTTTAAAATTTCTTCCCTTGATTCTTTAGACATGGATCCTTTAAATAACTGATCAATGTAGTCTTAGATTTTTTTTTTTTCTAGAAAGCTCTATTTTTATGGAGATCGACTTCCTTGAATATTCCTAGAGCTAATGGATTATCTAGTTTGCACTTTTAAGTTTCTTCTCATACCTAAAACTCTCCATGATTGTGTTAGAATATATAGTTCACCAATATGACTCAGTAGGGGGAGGGGGTGAATCAATCATATATTTTTATTTATTTTTTATCAATAAGAGGTTGAAGCCAAGATTTATTAGTATTATGTGATGTCATTAATTATTATTTATTAAGGTTGTGTAGAGTCAAACCTAAGACCTCTCAAATAAGAGGCTCACACATTGTGTTGCAGGCTCTTGCCTGAAACAATTATACAAATATTATTATAATTATCAACCTTATTAAATCTTGACCATATGAGAAACATAATTGAAACTACAACAAGATATGTTGACTAAGGAAACCCATGATCAAAGGGAAAATCCTGATGGGGATGGTACCCACAACATAATATGAATATAAATATTTTGTGTTAGAGGATAGATCCTATTAGGAGTCTATAAAATAAATTTAGTACATATCAGTCACTATTAGTAGACTTTGAATCCCTATTAGGAGTTTTCCCAACCCTATCAAGAGTTGTAGAAGGAAGATGGACCCATTGTCCAAATAGCTTCAGGGGAAAGACCAATGAACTCATTGTTAAAATGATCTATGTATTATTTCTTGCAAAATAATATCTAATTGAATTGTACTTATTCCTTCCTATTCCTCTATCCTATCATCCATGATTTAGCTCCTTCTAATCTTGATACCAGATCACTTACTTCACATCCAATCATTCCTTGGATTTATTACATGCATTCACCAAATACTCTTCTCTTGTGAACACACTTACTTGATCATAATTTTATTCACACACTTTTTCAAACAAGGAAAACAACTTACCTTTATATCTTGTCCTCTAAAAAATTCCTTGACTCATCCTTAAGGGTTTCCCAATTAATTATAAAAGGACCCCATCAAGATAATTAATTATTTCACAGTTACACAACATTATTGACTCACAATCTTAACAACTTCTTACACATGCAACTCTAGACTTTGCACACTTACTAACATCATCATCAGATTGTCCTTTTTTGCTATGTAACCTCACATATCCTAATTCTATCTTAAAATATATAATACAAACATTAGAAACTTCTCTTTAGTTAATCTTTTTCTATACTTCTCTCTATAAATCAAATATGTCTTTTGTACATCTTTGACTTATGTTACATGCACTTAACCTCAAAATCATGAGTAGAACATGTCCTTAACAACGCTCATCTTGAGCATTAATCCTCTATCTATATAATCATGATCTCTATCTAATACTCTACTAGTCTTCATAGAATTACTGCTATGTTGAAATCGATGACAAACATAGTCATCAATGCAACATGTTAATCATGCTAACAATCTCCCATATGCTCACCAATGCTTAGGAACTCCCCCAAAGGAATATCATTAGCATTCATGTTGGCAATCTCCCCCTTTATCATTGATGGCAACATAGAAGAAAAATATCTAGGTTCTAAGAATACGAATCAACACTTTTTTTCAATTGTTGTTGTTCTCATATTTTCAAATCCTCTTCATCGATCAAATCTAAAATCCTCTAGAACACTTCTCTACTCTACATTTAGATCAATGTCATGAGTTAGTATTTCACTAGAAAATTTTCATCTTCTACCCCATTCAATAGTACTCCTCATTTCCATATTCATCAATATGTATTTATCTTCCTCTTTGGCATTACTAATCCTTCATCTTCTTCGTGTATTTATCTTCCCCTATAGAGATATTCCTTCTTCATGTTTACATGAATCTTTCTAAATATCCCTTACACACACACACACACACACACACACACACACAGGTTCCCTATTTACATCAATGACAAAGGCCTCAATATGTTAATCATATTCTCCAAGTTCTCAACTAGCTCAAGTGCCCAAAGATAATGTTCAAGACCAATTACCTAGATTCCTAGATGACTCTTCTCATTTAAGATACTCCCCAATATAGGAATCATCAACATTCAATCCAATCAAACAATAGAGATTTGTGCCACTAGACTAATGCACTTTCTTCATCATCTACTCAGAGTTGGGTAGGGGCATGACACCAATCATACCATGCAAGGGCTTAGTGAAAATATGTACAATCTTCTCCTTAGTATTGACATACTCTGAACTAATCTCTTTCTCTACAACCTTCTCTCTCAAAACATGATACTCAATAGATATATTCTTAGTCATAGAATACAATACATGATTATTAGATATACTTGCTATAGTTGTCACAATGTATGACAATAGGTTCTAAGAATTCTATCCCAATGTCCTTCAACATCTGCTTCACCCACATGATCTAATTACAATTGTTTGTTGCTGCTACATACTTTGCTTCATATGTACTTTTTGAAATACAATCTTCTTTCTTTCTTAGTGAAGAAACCAATCTTCCTCCTTGGAAAAATGCTCCACCACTAGTGCTTTTTCTATCATTCATATCGCTTGCCAAATTTGCATCAATATAAGAATATAAAGTGAAATCAATTGATCTATCATACCATATCCCATAATTAGATGTTCCCTTCAAATATCTAAATATTCTCTTTACTACTAGATAATGATACTCCTTAGGATCATCTTAAATTTTTCCACAATCCTAACTACATTTTCTATATCTAATTTGGTGTGAGTCAAATGTTGTAAACCTTTACTCATAGATTTGTGCTTCTTCTTCTCAATTGTAGGCATCTCATCTTTTCTAGATAACTTGTGACTAGTTATCATACATGTACCAAAAATCTTACAATTTTCAAAGATAAACCTTTTCAACAAATATTTTAGGTACTTATCTTGTGATATGAAAATTTTATCATTGTTTTGCATAATCTAAAACCCTATAAAAAAATTCATCTCAATAATCATACTCATCTCAAACTCGTTCTTTATTTCTTCAACAAACTTAACAATTTCTTCATCATTTCCTCTAAAGGTTATGTCATCAAAAAATATCACTATTATTGGAAAACCATTTTCAATTTCTTTCAAATACAAGTTATTGTCTATCATACCTTTAGAAAAACCAACCTTTGTCAAATACTTTTCTAACCTTGCATATTAGGTTCTAGGTGCTTGTTTTAGATCATATAGAGCTTTCTTTAATTTGTATACTATATATTTTTCTTTTGTCAAGGGAAATTCTTCAGGATACTCAATGAAAACTTCTTAAAATTCTCCATTTAGAAAGGCATATTTGGTATCCATCTAATACACTTTGAATTTCTTTTTTTTTGCATAAGCCAAAGAAATTCTTATTGCTTCCATTCTAGCTATAGGGAAATATGTTTCCTCATAATCTATTCCTTCTTTCTTTGAGTGTTTATATTGTGGTGATTGATCATGTAGTGGGAGTTGATGTTGTGTTATCTTTATTCTTTATGTTTTCTTCTATTGTTTTTGCATATAACTATTTATTCTTATATTGTTTTAGATCTGTCAAACCCTAACGTTTGGTATTAGAGCAAGGTTTGTTGTTGTGGATTGATAGGACTTTCATATTTGAGTGAGAGCAATGAAGGATTCTAGATGCAAGATTGAAAAATTCAATGGATGGAATTTCTAGTTATGGAAAATGTAGATGGAAGATTACTTGTATCAAAAGGATTTGTGGAAGCCATTAGAATGAAAAATGAAGAAACAAGGAACCATTATAGATGAAGATTTGGTAGAGATAATGGAGACATTGGCTATATTATATGAGAAACCATCAGCTTTGAATAGGGTATTTATTATGAAGCATTTTTTTAGTATGAAAATGGGTGAGGGGGGATCTATAGTGAACTATTTAAATCAACTTAACACAACTACCTATAAATTGTCATTCATGTAAATTTCATTCAATTAAGAGGTTAAGACTCTCTTAATCTTATGTTCTTTGCCAGAAAGTTGGAATAGCTTGGTTATGGCTATAAGTAACTCTATCTCTAGTTCAAATACTTTGAAATTTGATGAAATTATTGGTGTTATCATAAGTGAGGAAATGTGAAGGAAAATCATAGGCGAAACTTTGACCTCATAAGGTTTCTCTTTAAATGTGGAGAATTTTAGTAGAACAAAGTAAAAAGGAAAAGGGCCTTCACATGAAAAGTCATGAGGGAAGTCAAGGAAAGGGCATTCTTAGTCTAAAGGAAAGAAAGATTGTTGGTACTATGGAAAGCCTAGTCACTTGAAGAAAGATTGTTGGTATCACAAAAACAAACAAGGAGATGAAAATGATGACGACAATAAGGAAGATAATGTTGCAAGTAATAATTTACAAGATACTTTAATCTTATGTTTGGATAATGTTAATGATTAATGGGTAATAGATTCAAGGGCTTCATTTCATGCTACACCACATAGAAAACATTTTCAATATTATGTTCAAGGTAATTTTGGGTAGCTATATCACACAACACAAGGCAAGAGAATCCCCAAAGGAGATTTCCTATCCCCCAACAATATAACCACACAATGGAAACAAAACAACAAGAAGCAACAATACAAGATCTGATACAAAATTACAATAATTTGTTTATAAAATATAACTATATGCCTGGTTATAAGGCCTTCTAGATTAGGGTGAAATAGATACAACAATTTAAAAATTATTTCTACAAGATCCAACTAGATCTAACTTACAAACCCAATATGAGCTAGTCTAGATACACAACTAGATAAGAACACCAAGAAGAATCCACAGTTGTACCCTCAGGTCCACCAAGAGATCTTCTAGTTCCTAAGCTATAACTCTATCTGTTCAAATTCACATCTATCCTTTATTCCATCCCCCACTCCATCAAAGATCAAAGTGTAAACTACCTCACATTCAACACTCTATCCACACTTTCACATCTCCATCACAATCCTACTGTAAATTACCTCACATTCGATGCTCTATCCATAGACTCAAGAAAACTCGCTCTTTAGCTACTCTCCACTCTCAACTCAATCACTAAAAGACTCCACAAGACCCCTAATTATACCCAACTAAGCCAAAATTTGACCTAGCAATTGCAAATTAAATAAACCCCTTACATTAAATACTTAAAGATCCACAAGTCAGTCTCCAACATAAATTAAATGTCTAGAAATTAATATCCAAGTAAAATCATGATATCTCATAGCTCTTATTGAATTAGAACTCATGCTTCAAACTGAAGGTAGAAATTTAGGTCCTCTACAACCCCTTAAAGGTCCAAATGTTGATTCACAAAGGATAAGTGTGCATCCTTCCCAAAAGTCAAGCATAAAAAATTATCGTGCAAAATGGCCAAAAATTGATACTATAGGAGAATGGTCATATCTCCCAACTTATGAGAAATTAGAACTTTTTCCTTTGAAATAAGGAATTAATCTAGGCCCTATTCAATTAATAAAATGAGAATACTCTAACTCATTGAAGAAAATTAGTTACATGGCTCACAACAGGCACCTAGAAACTAGAAAACACAATTCCAATAGCAAGTTAAAACTACTTAACTTCAACTCAATCCATCCAATCTATATGTAATCATGAGGAAAGGTTCTCCAATGTTTCTCCAACACATCCCTAACCATGAAAATAATAACTTCCCAAAAATCCAATTTTTATGCTCTTGCATTTGACTCTCCAGGTAAATACAAAGTATGTCCCATACTTTGATGCCCCAAAAAAGATCTGCAACTGACTTCATCTTTAGCAAAGGCTTCCACCTCATCAAAATCAATAGAAAAAAAAATTAAAATCAACCATCCACTCTTCATCTACTAAAAAATTACAATCAAATACATATCAACAACCCAATTAGCATGCTCACACCCACAAAAAAATTGAACATAATGCTTCATTAGAAACTCCTCATCCACATTAGCAACTAGTGAATCCACACTAGTAGCAACAAAATTCACATTAGTAGCAATATGGAGATCTCCATAAACACATGCTAAACTCACAACACCACCAATCTCATGGTTCACAACAAGATTTCCTACAACATACAACTCATCACCAATGACAACCAAATCATCCACAACTAAGTGCTCTGCAATTTCCATGTCAAACCCAACCAATTGATCATGAAAACTAATGTCCATCCTAGCATCAACAAGGTTAGCAATATCCTCAACAAAAAACTTTAGTTTCTCTACAAGATTTTTATCAGACTCCATAAACTAAGAAGCAAAACCAAACTCTTCCACCTTGACCTTGCTATGCCATCTTCTCTCATGAACAAGTTTATTAACCAGCCAAAAAACTCTATTCTAGACTAATAGACTCCTGCCCCACAAACATCTATAGAATGACTTCCTTATCCTATCCTTATCTTGATCAGCCAAACAAGCTTCAAGAAGAATAGACATCTTAGAAAAATTCCTCTCCACCACATTACAAAGATTCACAATCATCTCAAGGTCAAATCCTCTCAAATTCATCTCCCAATATCTTCATAAACCGCCTACAACAAATCCTTCTGATGCTCCTTGTGATAAAATCAAATTTTTTTCAAGTTAGATCATAACCTATCACCTCACATGAACAAGTAAGAACCACATCACAAGTCCAAGACCACAAATTTTCATTCTACAAACTCTCTATGATCATGTCTCAACAAGATGAGTTCAATCTTCACATCCATTGATCCATCTGCAAGCCCTTTGCAATTTCATGTCAAAAACATGATCTTCCACCTCGCAACTAAGATATCTAGGACTCCAAAAAGAAAATCCACCAGTAGTAGCTCAGATCTACTTCTCCAACCCATGTCCTGGTGTAAACTACCACAACTTCAGTGATCTATCTACACATTCAAGAAAAACTATGTTGTGATACTATCTGATGTAGTACAAGGTAGGAGAATCCCCAAAGGAGATGTCCTAGCCCCCAATAATATAATGAAAAAAAATAAAAACAATAAAAAGAAGCAACAATACAAGATCTAATACCAAATTACAATAATCTATTCATTAAATATAATTGATTACATGCAATATGCCTAGCTATAAAGCCTTCTAGGTTAGGCCCAAATACATACAGCAATTAGAAAATTAGTTTTGCAAGATCCAAATAGATCCAACTTACAAACCCAATCTTAGCTAGTCTAGATACATAATTGGATAAGAACACCAAGAAGAATCCACACTTGTACCCTTAGGTCCACCAAGAGATTCTCTAGTTCCTAAGCTGCAACTCTAGCTCTTTAAATTTGCATCTATCCTTCATTCCATCCTCCACTCCATCCAAGATCCAAGCATAAACTACCTCACATTTGAAACTTTTTCCACACATTCACACCTCCATCACAATCCTGTTGTAAACTACCTCGCATTTGGCACTTTGTCCATAGACTCAAGAAAACTCTTTGTTTAGCTCCTCTCCACTCTCAAATCAATCACTAAAAGACTCCAAAAGACCCCTAATTATTCTCAACTAAGCCACAAGTTGTCCTAGCAATTAAAAATTAAATAAACTCCTTACATTAAATACTTGAAGAGCCACAAGTTGGCCTCTAATAGAGATTAAATGTCCAATAATTGATATCCGAATAGAATCATGATATCTCATTGCTCAAATGAACTAAAGGTAGAAATTTAGGTCCTCTACAACCCCAAAAAGGTACAAAGACTGATTCATGAAGGATAAGTGTGCATCCACCCTAAAAGTCAAGCACAACAAACTATCACACAAAACTACTAGAAATTGATACTCTACAAGAATTGTCATATCTCTCATCTTATCAGGAATTAGAACTTGCACCTTTGAAACATGGAACTAATCTAGGCCCTCTTTAATCCTTGAAATGAACATCTCCTAACTCATTGTATAAAATTAGTTACATGGCTCATAACAGGCACCGAGAAACTAGAAAACATAGTTCCAATAGCAAGTTAAAACAACTCAAACTTCAACTCAATCCATCCAATCTCTATGCAATCATGAGGAAAGGTTCTCCAATGTGTCTCCAACACATATCTAACCATAAAAATCATAACTCACCCAAAATACAAGCTCAATGCTCCTAAATTAGTATATTTGGGTGATGATGAGCCCTGTCACATTGTTGGGAAAGGAAAATAAAGATCAAGTTTTCAAACGGAAATGACTAGATACTACAAGAGATAAGGCATGTCCCTAATTTAAGAAGAAATTTAATTTCTATTGGACAACTAGGTAGTGAAGGATGCATAGTAATGTTTTTAGAAAATATTTGGAAGGTCACTAAAGGTTCATTAGTAGTAGCTAAAGGAGCAAAAGTAGGAACATTATATCTCTGTATTGGTAACACTTATTCTACCTTAGCTGCTACTGATAATGTTAATGCAGGGAAAGCTACTATAGATGTTGCAAGAACAGATTCAAAAATGTGGTACCATAGGCTTGGACACATGAGTTAGAAAGGGATGAAAATCCTTCACTCTAAGAATCTATTGCTAGGACTTAAAATATTGATTTAAAATTCTATGAAAATTGTGTTTACAACAAATAGAAAAGATTCAAATTTCTCAAAGTTGGGAAGGAAAAGAAGAGTGAGAAGTTAGAGGTAGTACATTCAAATGTATGGGGACTAGCTCAAGTATAATCTCTTGGAGGCTCTCATTATTATGTTATTTTTATAGATGATTCAAATAGGAAAACATGGGTGTATTTCTTTAAAAAAATCTGATGTTTTTGAAATATTTAAGAAATGGAAAGCTTTGGTTGACAATGAGATAGGAAAGAAATTGAAGTGTCTTAGATCTGATAATGGAGGTGATTATTGTATTACAACCTTTTAATATTAGTTCTACTAGCAAAATTTGAAGGCAAAAGATAGTTCCTGGAACCCCACAAGAAAATGGGGTGTCAAAAAGAATGAATAGGACAATCATGGAATGTACAAGGAGCATGAGATTGAATGCTAGTTTGTCTCATTATTTCTGGGTAGATACTATAAAAAATATTATTTATTTGACAAATAGAGGACCTTCAACCCCTTTGGATGGTGGTATTGTAGAGGAAGCATGGACTAGAAAATGGTAAATTATTCATTTCTAAAAACTTTGGGTTGTGAAGATT